>JAGDQP010001860.1:50047-86492 GCA_022664845.1 Lepisma saccharinum
GGGGGGGGGAATTGTAAGTAGAATTTTTCAGGATCAATTTTAACAGTAAAAATTTTAAAGTTATACTCAAAATTTTGGAGGGGGTGACCCCTCTATCGGGGTATGAGAAAGGGCAGAACCCTATGTGACATATCAAATCAAGGCACTGTTGTTGCGGTTTGAAAATCTTAATGTAGTAAAATAATAATAATAATAAAAAATTCGTTATGCAAACCTGCACATAGAAACACAAGTGAAGACGCGAAAGTAGATATTCTAGGACAGCAATACAAACAGATATCTGCATTCGGTAGGTCCGGGCTCGATACCTATGGCCTGCCTGAAGTTCTTCCGTGTTTTGTTGTTGTAGCTGGTACTCTGAAATTCGGTCACCTGTGGTCGACTCCCTCACCTATCACTGAGATCTCTGGAGACTAAAAATTTAAATTAATCAGGTAGCAAGTCATGGTCACATCTGTAGGGGTTTCCTTGCTGCAGTGTAGATAACCCCTAAGCATAGCGATAAAATATCTCGTGAGACTATTATTACAAATTGTACTAAGCTTGTCTCTGGACTTTTTTCTGTAAGAACTATGGTAGCCGGCTGTCCGATACAATCTTGTACTCAGCTTAGGTAAATTTACTTTCGAAACAGTAAATAAAGTTTTTTTGAATCTCATCTGCGACCTTGTTCATGTAAACTTTATTGATAAGATGGTGAACTATTTACCGAACTCAGGAACTTTTTGACTTAGTTTCTTTTCTTGTTGTTTAAATTTCTCACATTAGGGTAACAGGTTAATTTAATCTAGTTCATTAATCTTAATTACACTAGGTTAGGAAAATTTGATTGAAGCGTGCTTACCCTAAAGTGGTTTTGTTCCCGTGAGAAAGGATGAGTGGGATTAATATTCCGAGAGTACTCGGTCAGATTTTTTTGTTATTTTCAACGTTATCAAAATTAATGTAACCTGAAGAGAAGCTGACAAGCTCTACACAAGCGGATGATCCATTTACTCCTAAACCAAGTATTTTCCTTTTCTTATGTGTCTACATGCTATTGTTGGCATAAGGTTTATATTAATTCGTAAATTTATCGACGTGGTTTCTCTACCGTGTACAAAATCCAATACCGTCTCTCATTAGGTACGACAACGCCAAGAACGTGATGCAACCTTCACATAACAAAAGTTATTTTTTTTTTTGGGGGGGGGTACTCGATTATAATCACTGCACGACCCTAATATTCTTAACTTTTTCATGCAATCTCATGTCTTTCATATTCTGGCTTGAGACTCAACACGCTACGTTAGAGCAAGATTAGGCTAGATAGCATCAAATACGAAAAAGTTAAAACAGTACAAGGGCCCTGAAGTGTTTACAATAGAGCAGCTCCGTGATAGGTTACATTACCTGGTCCGCACTATACATAACATTATACTCTTTTAATTCATGTGTACGAAGTTACACATGGGTAATTAACAAGGGTTAAGTTGCTTGCTTAAGGGATAAATGTATCCCTATTATTTAGGATACACTTTACTTTTAGGACCCCAGGTTCCGCCAGCTATTAAGACATATGTACGGTCTCTACGTCATTCTCTTCCAAATTATTTAAACTGACACATCTATAAAACCTAATGACAACCAGAAATTTATAAAGTATTATGAAAAACTATGTCTCATTATTATTTCGTTAAATACGCACACTAGTTTATCCACGGATCACTGGAGGAATGATATGCGTTTGAATAAGGAGGAAACTGGTGTGACTGGACCTAAAAGGACAGAGTTAGTGCAAATTAAGCCTTTGGTTGCTCAAGTATTGGAGAATGTTGTGCAGCAGAATGCAGAACCCACCAGAGACGCAGGTAATAGTACAACAAATGAACTTGGTGTTACGTGTGATAAAAATTATAAGCAATATATCTTAACTAAATATTCAGACGTAATTAATGACAAATTAGGAGAAGTTAAAGATTTTTCATACCATATTGAAATGTGTGACCCTACTCCAGTCAGGTTACAACCTTATTTTGTACCTAAGCATAAAATGAAAGAGCTAGATGCCTACATAGATAAACTTATAGAGCAGGACATTGTAGAAGAAGTTAGTACACCTCCTTACAGTTCACCATGTTTTTAGTTACTAATCCAGACAAAACAAGACGTCTCGTTGTCTCATATGCCGATGTTAATAAGAAGGTACAAATTTCAGTTATCCATCTCCTAATCTTGATGCCAGTATAACTAACTTAGCTAAATATAAATACTATACACGTTTAGATATCAGGAGTGCTTTTTATCAGTTAAAAATTGATGAGGAAAGCCGTAAAATAACTACCTTTGTTACTCCAACTAGACTCCTATGCTTCAAAAAGTTACCAATGGGATTTGTAAATTCTAGTTTCGTGTTAACTAGCCTTATGCATAGGATATTTAAGGATTTATTTTGTGAAAATTTTGATATATTGTTTGACGATCTTTGTATTCATACGCCTGACATACAATCTCACAAATTGTTGTTAGAGAAAGTGCTCCAACGCTTGAGAGAATATGGTATAACAGTTAGTCCACGTAAGGCACTGATCCTATGAACTCGTATTAAGTTTTTAGGACATGTGTTTGAAAATGGTACTATGAACATAGATCCAGAGCGGATAGCTGCTATTAAAGCAATACCTCGTCCTAAGACACGTAGAGGTTTAAATAAGTTAACAGGATTTATAAACTTGTAACGGTAACCTTACCAGTCATTGACTTGGGTGCGATTAAATTATGGTTTATTGATGTACGGGGGGATATATAAAGGGCAGCCTAACGATCTTCGTTCTATTTAACTAAAACCAAACAAAATTATCTAATAAATCATCAGGTTAGGATTTGGGGTAGTATCGAAAAGGCATCCCGGTTTGAAATGAAATTCAAATGTTTAGGATTACTTTATGTATAAATATTGTGCTCAACTGATATAACGGGGTTTACTACAGTAAATACAACGAGGAAATTAGAAGTGCTACTGTTTTCTGTATTCTGATTATATTGGGTATGAGACGTAAAATTCAAATAGGAACATTACGTAAGCTACGAGATGGCAAAGTAAAATACTGTATATGATATAATTAAACTACGTAATGGATGTAATTAAATGATGTAATAACTAATATAAACCAATATAAACCTGTACAGAAGAATAATCCAAAGTTGATGCAGAGCTGAGAAATTGTAATACGATAATCTGCTGAGAATCAATTTCCCTCTTTCCGCTACAGTTCTTTGTTTTGTGTTTGATCGAAATGTATATATAATGATGCTCGGTAGAGGTCAATCGAAAATGATATGAATGTCATATCTAGGAACAGCAAATACAGATCAAAATCCTGAATGGAAATTAATATAAAACTGGAATTGTATAATTTTTGTATCTAGTCAAGGTGAAGCAGAAAATGTTTTAAGGGAGAATTAAGTTATGATTTATGTATGCGATATTATAGAACCGAGATACTAATTACACAAATCTATGTAAAATATTGTTACTGGTTACCTTGAGAGAGAACTAAGAGAACTAAAGAGACTTTAAGAACACGTTCTTATGAAAGTAAATTGCTTAAAGCAACATTACCAGTTTTTTATTTCGACGCTCGACTTAACTGCTAGAGTAACTTTTCGTTACTCTAGGCCAGGTTTATAAAAACTGGGTGTCGCCTCACCCGTTGTGCACAAGCCCGGGTTCCCCCAAGTAGGCACTTCAGTTCATGACGTCAGGTGGAACAAAAAGTACACGCCCTGATCTTCGGAGTAAAGAATCTCATGCTAAGATTGAACAGCCGGATAATAAATATTAAATATTGAAATACTTATATCGTCGTTAACATAATATCTATATCGCCTTTTACAAACTTTTACTCTCGCTATATCCCAGATTACGCGCAGTTAGTGGCACCTTTCAATAAGCTCCGTTCCGCTAAGGTAAAATATTCTTGGGGTCAGGAAGAAGAAGTAGCCTTAGAAAATTTTAGCAAGCCTTTATCAATCATGTAATATTACGTGTACCGAATCATGATGCACCTTTTGTCATCCACTGTGACGCTAGTACTAAAGCTTACAGTAGTGTACTGAGTCAATATGATGAGGATGGTAAACTAAGGCCTGTGTATTTTTACTCCAAAGTAATTCCAGAGTCAGACTATAATAAATCTATTTATGAACTCGAGCTTAAAAGTTTGATGTTAGCAATAAGTAAATTTGAACAGTACTTACACCGGGAATTTGTTATTTATAGTGATAATAGTGCTTTGTCTTGGCTATTAAGAAACCATAAAAGACAGCGAAGGTATGCCACCATGCTTGAGAAAGTGTCTCAATTTCAGTTTAAGATTGTCCATATTCGAAGTCAGGTTAATGTATGCGCTGATTTTTTGTCACGCATCTATAATTCTTTTGAGTTTCATCAACCTTCGGAGGAGTTTCAGGACATTAATGAATTTGAGGGTAGGGATATAGTATTGAGCTACGCTGTTCTCTGGAATTAACCAGAGCTTAATAAATCTTTAGTTTTTTGGCAACAGGAAGATGCCTATTGTTTGAATATAATTAACAAACTTAAGAGTAAACAGGAAGTGCCAGGATTTTTATTGCGTAATAATATCTTAATGCGTAAAACTAAAGGTAAAGGGGGTGATGGTTACCGTGTTTTTGTTCCTCAAGCCTTGAGAATAAGTATCATGAATTTTTTTCATGAAGGTGCTTTGTATGGAGGTCACGGAAGCTACATAAAAACTGTAGGTAAGATTGCTAAACGCTTCAGTTGGCCACAAATGTTCGCTGAGGTGAAAGCCTATGTACAGGGGTGCAGTAGATGCCAGCGCCACAAATACTCTAGTGCCAAACCTACTGGTACCTACTTTTCTAAGAAAGAATTAAAGCCTAATAGTGTATGGTACCTGGACACTGTGGGGCCATGGCCCAGTAGTAAATTCGGTTTCAAACATTTAATGGTCGTAACCGACGCATGTAGTCGTTTTGTGATGCTAGAACCTTTGCGATCTTTAAGTTCTAAGATTATTTGTGACAAGCTACATAAATTGTTTTTGACCTTTGGATGTATAAATAAGCTGGTGCATGATAGAGCTAGCGTGTTCACTAGCGAATGCTTTAGGCAATTTCTCTTTGGTTTCGGAATAAAAGACGTCCCGACTGCTGCATATTCACCTTCGTCTAATCTTTGTGAGAGGCAGAATAATAACATAATTCAAATGTTGCGTTGCTATATTGATAAGAATCAGAAGAATAACACCTCAAATACAGTACGTTCTCAATATAAGCAAATGCGATGCAATAGGGTTCAGCCCTGCTGAGATTTTCCTCCGGCGAAAGCTTATTAATCCAGTAGACGCTAGGTGGACCTTGAATTAATTAATTTGGGATGAAACACCTGATAAAGTAGAACGTCTCAGAATTATGTCAGAGAACATAGAGAAAGCCTGGCAACGTAGCCAGAAATTATACAACCAAAAGCATGTACCTATGATGTTACCTGTAGGTCAATTAGTTTTAGTTAAAAGCATGCAAAAAGTAGCTTAGATAAGCATTTCAATAGTAAATTGGCACCTCAGTGGTATGGTCCATTTAAAATCTTGAATTTCCCAACTCCTAATACTGTATGGGTAGAAGATGTTAATAATCCAAGTATTAGACTTAAGCGCCACGTGAATCATGTGAAGAAATTTAGGCCACAGAGATATGTAACATAAATGTTTTGTATGCATGAGTTTATGCAATTTTATACTGTGTGTTTAATTTATTCTTTTAACAGGATCCTGTTACTGTTGTCGTCCTTGTTATGGTGTTAGTCCATGTAGCTGTTATGATTGTTGTCAACATGGCATTGGTTGTAAAAAGATGTAATTACGATTATGATTAGGATGGAATGCCTCACCAAATATGTGAGTTAGGTATAGTAGAGGCGAAGAAATTGTAAGTACCTTGTTTTGATTTATAAAAAAAATATTTCTTTGTTTTCAATTTGTTCTTGTTGTATGTTTCATTGTAACTAAGGGGGGGGGGAATTAATATGTGACAACATAAGAAATATTTTGTTTTGATTTATTCTATTGATATATAAAATGTTTATATATTTGGTAGTATTTATATTTTGTTGTATAGCGGGCGCGCACGCATGCTTCGCTATTAAGTCATGTTTAATCTGTTCAGTTGCTTGAGTGTGACGTCATTCGCGTTTGCTGTCTTGTCGTTAACAAGCACACTCACCCGTGTTGTGTGGATGGCGCTGCCATCTGGCGGATTTTCTTGGTTGTTGAGTTTCTCGGTTCGATGCGTCAGATTTGTTCAGGTAAAAGGGACCTTGTGAGGAGTAAAATTTTTGTCTCCCTTATTTTTTTTCTTTCGTGTCTTCAAGTAACTGAACTATGGATAAAGACTAAGTGATAAATATTACATAAGTTTGGTTTCTAATCTGGGTAAATTAAGCTGCAGCAAACAAGGTTTATTTTTGTAATGTAAATTGTTCATATTATCCATAATGCGTTTACTTGGATACATTTTGTAGTGTGCTCCATTTGGTCAAATGAATTAATGAAGTGGATCTGGCCCACAAAGTCTTTGTTGTGGGCCAGATCCTTAACCTACTTTTGGGTGTTTATTTTTGTGATTCTAAATTAACGGATTCTGTGCATCAAATTATGTGGTATATCCTTTCAGTGTTGAAGACTTAGTGGTAAGTCACTATGGAGCACATGTAGGAAAGCGAGTAGTGCGTGTTAATGGGAAGCAGCACGTGCTTGCGAAAACTTTTGCATTAATATATTTTCGGGATAAAGTGTACTTTAGTTGTCCTTTGTACTCAGGCAAATGCAATAATAACTGTTTTGAAAATAGATTCCGGTGTTTCGAGTATTTTCTTTCACACTTAGTCATAAGTACCTGCCACAAGCGAGACTACTTTTTCTCCTTGATATGGTATTTGTGTGTCAGTGCACATTTTGTCGTATCAGACCCCAGGTTCCGCCAGCTATTAAGACATATGTACGGTCTCTACGTCATTTCCTTCCAAATAATTTAAACTCATACTTCTATAAAGCCTAATGACATTCAGAAATTTATAAAGTATTATGAAAAACTATGTCTCATTATTATTTCGTTAAATACGCACACTAGTTTATCCACAAATGCGGAACTATATTAATACTTTGTATGGCACGAATTTATGCTTCAAAATCACGGACTACAGTGTCGAAAGATCAAAGACAGGTTAGAGAAATGTAATGTGAGATATTTTTATTACACGCTATGCCTTTAACACTCCAACGTACTTTCGCTCTTTCACTCTCATTTCATAATTTGAAACTGTATTATTTTGCGTTTCAACTCTTCCACACGCTTTGCAAACTACATTTCTCCTGTAAATTGTACACATTTAGGGCCCCCAAAGTAAAATTTGTCCATTATTTCTAATGAAACTGATCTGAAATCAGTTATGTATAGCGTGGGCCACAAATCACCGTAAGTCATAACAACTGGTTTCCCCAAACGATTCCATTTATTAGCGGAAGTTTATCGAACTATTAAGAAAAGTTGATTAAGGTTATATAAAAAAACACACACGCATATTTAATATCTTCAAATCAACACATTACTCTCTCTTTCTTCAAATATGGTTTCTAGCCGCAGAAACGGTGGATACGTTACATCCAAGCGTACACTAGATGTGCCGTCGATACACACCCTTCAATACGCCCTACGCCGCTCAATTCGGATAGCAACAGCGACGCATCAAACGGTACAACGGCACAATCAAGGGTGCTAAATGGTGCATTCGGATGGACCTATAGTAAAGAGTCTCGCAGGCAGTTCAATTTGAACCAAAGGTGATCGAATCATGGCGTGCTTATATTTGCATAGTTACATATATTTAAAAAAAAAGGAAAATTACTTTCTTCCTTTTTATGCGCATTTGGAAATATAAATATTAATGCCCACGGTTTGGTTAGGTTAGGTAAGTCAGGTTCGGTGTTTTTTCTTATTTACCACACATGCATGTGCTAGAACTTGATTTAACTTGCGTAACTTCCGGAATGTGTTTTTTCTGCTAGACTCTCGTATCATAAGAGTAATCACCCGGCAGTTGTAATACCGTTCGGACTTAACACTGCTGTAACTTAAGCGTTTTGTATAAATAAGCTTCCAAACCAATGTTCGCAAATTGGCTCGGTGGATGAGTGATTAACAAAGCAGCGTGCTATGTTTCTTTTGTCTCACGCTTGTTGTGACAACGTGATATGGCAAACTTACATCAAGCGTGCCAAGTGCCAACTAGTAAGCTTGATGTAAGCTTGTCCACTTAACATGGAAAGCTTGAAATAAGTTTGAAATAAGCTTACTCTGCTATGGGGGAAGCTATCATGCGTATAGTCCTTTGTTATAAGCAAATCTTTATTAAAGAAAAACAAAGCTTTGTGACAAGGCTAAATTCTTTAATAAAAAAAATAACTTCAAACGTAACGGTTTCGGAAGTATACCTCAGACTACACTCTACAACCGAATATAGATAAATTACTTAATTAAAAAAGAATTAAAAATTCTTAAGAATTAAGAATTAAAAAAGAATTACTTTTAATTAGTAGTGACCTCCGATTGGTGGAAAGAAAAGACCATCTCCTTTCTTTATTGATTAAGTATTTTTTTCTAATTTCAGTTGTAGAGTGTAGTCTGAGGAAGGAAGTGGCATACTTCCGAAACTGTTACGTTTTTAAATTAACTTTGTTAATAAAGAATTCAGCCTTGTCAGAAAGCTGTGTTTTTCTTTATTCAAGATGGATACAAGGCCATATTATCATAATATCCATGTTAAGCAAATATATATTTTTATGTGAAGGTATATCATGTAATGCTGATTATGAACTTTCAAAACGCTCCTCTTCAAAACAAAAAACGACAAAGACGTTGTTTTCCTGTGGTTTTTCTATTGAATCATGTCCTGCATATAATAGGCAATCTTCCCTACGCACATATACAATTCTACCACTTCGAATTAAATTTTTGCAACAGCTGCTTCTCAAAATTGCTGACCCCCATTGACAATCTTTCGGCAGTAAAAATACTCCACCACAATTGAAGCAGCACTCGAGGATACGTACGGTTTTCTTGGTTTGAGAAAAAGCTTGTTTCAAGAATTTAAGTTCTTTAGTGAGTATAAGGACTTTGGTCCAGCATTAATTTTTTTTTTCAGCTCTTCATATATTGTTTCATCATTTTTCGATGTAAATGTAAAAAAATCCATCGAAATCGTCTTGCACTGCCATGTCCTCTTCGGATACCACACGTTTGTTAGTTTAGGAAGGTATGTTCAAATATTCCTTCACCCATTGCTCTATTTCAATTGCGATGTGAGATTCGGTGCCCACTCCTTCAGTTCACACTAGCCTTTTCGATTTTCTCTTTCTTTTTGTATTTAATAAAAGAGTTTCTTCCCTAAGTTTTTATAGTTATAGTGTACCATTGTCATCTGATCCTGGTTTTACATATATTCTTGTTACTAGCTATTTTTATTCTTGGCTTACTTAGCTACAAGGTAACCAAAAACGTTTTTGACGTCCCATTAATCATGCGCTAACAGAGAGGAAACGAAATTACGCACGTGTCTGCCAAGCAATCGGGAGTTAGTCTGACTTTGATCTTCAGTAATACAGGCACGTGCTCACACACAGCAGTCATAGCTCGTCTAGTGTAAAAGAGAAATGGAGGAATCGAAGCAGTTTGTTTGCGTGTATTTGTTGTATGGCTTTAAAGTGGGCCTGTCAGCTGCCGCATTAAGTCTCCGCTTATGTCAGGTATTTGGTGAGAATGCCGTGAACGAACGCACCGACAGACATTGGTTTCAGCACTTCCATTCGGGAGATGTGAGCCTTGCTGATGAACCTGGCAGTAGACGAACACATGTGTTGGAGTACAAGCCCTGAAAGAAGCCATCAAGGAGGACTGGTCTAACGTGTGATGAACTTGCAGAAAGGTTCCATGTTTCCGCTGAAACTGTCAGACTGCATTGAATGGGATAGGGAAGTCATACATGTTAAGCAAGTGGGTACCCCACACATTGTCGGCAGCCAACAAGGAACAACGAGTGACAGCATGTTTGTCCTTGCTTACTCGGCACCTGAACACACCTATATTTGACCGCTTGCTCACTGGTGACAAGTGGGTCCTCTATGACACTCCCAAGCGTACCAGACGTTAGTTGTCGCCACGTGGCCCTGTTCCTCACACCTCAAGACTACTTCTGCACCCACGAAAGGTTATGCTCTCTGTATGATGGACTTGTCGCCACCTGGACAGACCATTACTGTTGACCTCTACTCACAGCAGTTGCAAAGGGTGCACCGTGCATTGCGGCAGAAGGAGCCGCCATTGGTGAATCGCAAGGGTGTTCTGGTCCTCCACGACAGTGCCAAGCCACATGTGGCAAAGAGGACAGGGGAGACCCTTCAGCAATTTTGCTGAGAGACACTGTGCCATGCATAATATTCACGGGACCTTGCGCTAACAGATTACTACCTTTTTCATTCCCTCGACAACTACCTCCGTGGGATATTCTTCGCCAATGAGGGACACCTGTGCAACGCACTCACGGACTTCTTTGCCTCGAAGACCGCCGACTTTTATCACCAGGGTATTGTGCAGCTGTAGAAACGTTGGCTAAAGGTGTTGGATGCTGATGTAGCTTACTTCGAAACCTAAAGGTACGTATCGTACACTGTATTGATCTTTGTTTATCACTGCTCTAGAACGGCAAAAACTTTTTTGGTTACCTTGTATTTTGTCCTATGTGTTGTGCTCATGTTTGTGGCCAAGGACCCATGTGGGTATATCAATTACTCGTGTCAAAGTCTGAGGTTTTAAATTTTTTGTTATGCATTATTCTCTTTTCCCGGTATTCCACTTTCTGTGAGTCACGATTTCTTTGGTTTCAGCCGTCTGGTACTCGTAGCTATTTCGTTTTATTTTCGTATTCTAAGATTGTCTTCATGGAGTGAGAGTTTATTTTGGTAGGTACCCAGCTGTGTTCTGACCCGGATCTTTGTTGTTTGACCTACAGTTTACTCTGTATGATTCATCTCTTTTCATTTTGCTCTTGTCCGTTTGGTTTGTCTCCGGTTTTGGGGGCAGTTGCTCCTGTTTCTGGACTTTTCCGGTTTCCTAGTTTCCTTACTTAGATCTGGTAACTCTATTTCCGGTTCATGTGGTCCCAACTATATTGTTTTGGTCCTTAAAATGACCAATCTCTTATTTTTCATTAATTACATTGTTTTCTCCTTTGTTAGTATATTTATGTTGTAAATTGAATTGACAATTGGCCATATGTGTTATCAGGTTCGTATTCAGCATAGATAAGTCAGGGTAGGTCTAAATGTACATGTTGACATAGAACATAGGCACGGATTGTTCCAGTAGCTGTGCCTCTTTTGTACATTAATTTCTTTCCGCCATATCTAATATAGTTCTTACATTAGAGACATCAGTTCCGTGTTTAGTAGAGGAAGCGGTGGGTGAGATGCTTCACATTTGTAGGGTGGTTGTTTGAAATCAACTTTTACCCCTTCCACTATATTTCTTGAGATACTTCTTTTCCTGTGTTGTGTTCAAGCTTCTTTGGGTTCATTTCATTGTTCTAAGCAGGAAATTCAAAAGTCTTCAGCTACATTTGCAGAGTATTAACTAGTCTTCCGTAATAGGAATCTTCCATGCTACAGTCATAATATACTAGGATTTTTACAATATGCTACTTGAGCGTTACATGGTAGAGTATTCTGAAGTTTTTTATATTATTGTTGTCTTATTTTTTTTATTTTTTGTTGTCAATCTCTTAGTCGTCGCTATTACCTTTCCCATTTGTCGCTCTATTACTTAAACTAATTAACATCTAACGGCTTTCCAGGCTCGTAAGTTAGGATTAACCTCGTTACTGAGATATTGATTCGCTTTATCGCAGATGCACTGAAATTACAGCGATTAAAGTATGTTAATTGATAATTCCTTAAACGAGAGAAGGTTGTGGGTTCGCGACTGCCACATTCTCCAGTATAGTCCAATTAAATCAATAATTATTGAATTTAATATGAATATTTATTTACATATAAACAAAGAAAAATTAGCTCTTTCGCGATCCTATTTTAATACTCAGTGGGTCCGCGCTTACTCAATAAACCTTTTCTTGTAAAATTACTTCTTCTCTTCTATTGTCCTTTAACAACCGATCTGCGCGCAGCATGATATCCAAGCAAATAGGTTAGTTGTCATAACGGTGCTTACAAGGCCACCAGTTGTCGATTCTTCACCTCATCGATCTCCCTTCTTGGCTTTTAAAAAGAAAAATGCAAAGGACGGGCAAGATTAATATCCAATATAGCAGACGGAAGCAAGAATGGGAATGAAATGTAACGCACGATTTTGAACTTGACAACACTTACATCACCTTCACGAAGATTAATAGAGGAATGCACCTTAGAATTTTCTTACAACATGAATACTATTCTCATCACACACCCTCGAAAATTATTATTTCCGACTTCTGTGCGTTCCTGGCCATTTTTCATCAGCGAACCGCAGAGGTTCAATGCTTAATCCTTTGTCGAGGATACATTTGCTTCTTCAAAGCCAACTCCTGGATCGAAGCCAGTACCAAACGTTGTCGCGTGTACGAGGATAAATCAGAAGTGCGTTACAGAACAAACCAATGAAGGCTTCTCGGCTACATATTAGAGCTCTACAAGTAATGCGTGCCCAGCACCTAAACTTAACCGGCCATCGGAGGGAGTCGGTCACACAGCGCCCATTTGCTCTATAATCGGATCCCGTTTCCTTGTAAGCCCCGCCTAATGCAGTCAATCACTTCGAGAGGGCTAACGTGCGGCTGAGTTCACCTGGAAATAGGTCGAAACAACAGAGCCATTTAGTACTATGGTGATAACGTGCCTCAAGAACAATTTGCCCTGATACAAATCAGATTCCATCTTCAAGTTAGCAATTTTTAAGGGAACGCTGATACTCAGTCTTTGCGTTAAACTTCCCGTTTCCGAGAAACTCATCCGAGAGAGCTGTACAAAAATGAAGTTTCGATTATTGTTTTCTATCTTCCATAGTAGCCCACCGCCGCCGAAACCAGGACCACAAGATCCAAATCTCAAGATGCCGGGGATAAAAAGACCTCCTCAATAGTGCCGCGCTAATTATTTATACAGTACTCCTTTTCCCCGCGGAAATTCAAAGCAAAGCGTGGGTACCAGTATTCCTCGATGTCGGTTGCTGAACGCTTCCATAGAAAGCTTTGTCTTGTGTAGGAACGCGCGTGACCCACATCACAAAACTAACAAACATTGTAACTGAAATTCACCCGCAAAAATTACAAGAAAGGTTCTGATAACGAATACACACAAATAATATTAAATTAATACAATAGCTTATATATCGGTGAATGAATAAAGAATTACAACTAAACTTTCTGTTCACTTGATCAAATATACCAATTGAATAATTAATAAAAAATAATAATACAAAAATTTGCATTTGAAATATTAAACCATTTGATAAGGTGACAAGTAGCCTGTATCAATTCTTACCTTAATATGTATTTTCGTATTCGTAGAAGGATTTAGGCACAGATTGATCTTTTCCGTAAAGTAGGAACAACTTGCACTTTACACACACACACAAAAAAAAACCTTTCCATTTCCTTTTTCCTTGGTTTAATAAAATATCGAATTCAGGCTTCCCAGTGCCGACATTATGGTGATTGCCTCACACTTCTCGCAGGTGAATTAATTCTCACAGATTAGAGACACATAAAACGACGCTATAAAGTGAAGCAGTGTTACCAGACATACTTGTCGAAGATACAATCAAAATTCACACAATTACACACAAATACGGAGAGCTGTTTGTTAGGTTTCTGTAGTTCTGCCTAGACTAATTTACAGCGCTATAGGTCGTGGATTGCAACAACTTTCTTGGTTTTTCATGTTGCACCACAGCAAAGAGTGAGAAAACTATAAGTAATACGACATTCGATAGATTTACTTCATATATTCAGGAAATTTAAAAAGTAGCGTAAAATAAAACTACTTAAAATATAGCGCACTACAACTACATTTTAAAACAATGTAGAGGCGTTACAACATGCGCTACTAGCGCGCAACTTAATGGAACTGCCTGATACTGAAACCAAGTAGTGCTAAAGAGATTGAAGATCACAGAAAAATAACAACTCTTTCAACTTTCGTTAAAATATCGCCGTATTTTATCCAAAATTTAAACATGATGTAAACCTAGTTGAGAATTTTGTACTCATTACGCCCACGTGAACAGAAGAGTTAATATTAGTTCACTATTTGTTTATAAATTCGTTCATAACTGCATAAACAGCAGGTACTTGCTTTCTGATAATGTAATTTCGAGTATCTTTGTAGAACTCGAAGTGATAATAATAAAATCATTTTCTTTTATATAAAAGTCCGAACTGAGATATTGAAAAAGTTACTCATTTGGAGAATGGTTTTCTCGTACCATGGATTAAGAGTGAAATAATAAAAGTATTCTAAAGCAGACGAGTTTGATTTCAGTAGTATTTATAACAGAAAAGGGTAAAAATAAATGGACTTGAGGTAGACGTACGAGTACAAACCTAAGACGAAATTATCATCCACTAAATTATATTTTAATAGTCAATATGATATTATTCCCATCTCTATATTGGATAATTTATTTCGTCTTTACTCATTTTTACATGTGTACTAATGATCAAAAGTGTCCGGGCACCCATATGAAAAAGAAGTACAAGTACCGGCGCTTTTAACCACTCTGTTCGGTCCATTCTGTGTGCAGGGAGAAATGTTCAAAATTAAACACATGTACGCGGATGGACCTTCTGCGTTTCTCAGTTCGAAAGACTGAACAACTTTTTTGGTATATGACAATTACGGAAATTCCACTGTACGTCTACTTGAACTAAACCTCCTAGTCCTGAGCAGCAATTCTTAATATTCCCATGTGTTTGCCTAGCAACAGTTATTATTCCATGTAGGTGTCAGTACCACAACTGACCTCAAATGAGTCACTCTGCATATCAGCACGCTTTGCTCAAGTGGCTTAGAAATTTCTACAAGATCACATACACTCGAGGTTTACCGAAGTGTATTACGGTATATCAAACAGGACTGTTTCTTCACCTTCCGCTTCAATATTAGTCTGGCTGTTACATTCAAGGTTTTTCATACACTTTTGTTTGAAAAGCAGGATGGTAAAACAATTTCTGACAAAAATGTTAATATACTTAACAACAACCCAAAAATTAGTAACAGAAACGCTCCGACCAAGTCTTTTGCAGTAATAACACGAGTTTTCTCCTCTTGGTAAGAAGAATTAGAATACATTCTCTTCGCAAGAAGAGAAGCTAGGATATCTCTCTTCCACTTCGAACGTAAACCAGAATCAACACAACTTTGGATAATATTATTAAACATAGTGACGTAAGGTGAATTCCTACGTAAGAAATAAGAAGTAGGTATTGAGACGACAACCTCCGGAACTATGTGCAGTAATGGTTTGCCGAAGTGGTCTACATAAGCGTCTCGATACATGATATATTTTGATATGAACCGTCCTCCCAGAACTCCTTTCCTACTGCCATTATTTACTATTTGACTAAACTCTTGTTCCAAACCATTTGGTATATCTTTCCATCGGTTCAGGATCGTTCTCATGATAGGATCTGTGGAATCACGGAAGAAGCGTCTGTGAAAACTAAAACCACAAACAATCATGCCCGAATTAACAAGGTCATCCATTGTTTTTATAATAGGATATCTTCTAGGTTGTGTTAGAAAACCAAAGAGTGCAGCCTGGTAGCTGAAATTTAAAATGAACGAACCAAAAGACCAAATCAGAAACACTACTCTCACAAGAGGTATCCGTGGAGGTTCAGGTACTGACATGGCTAACAGCATGGAGAAATTATACAATAAAGGGCACTGGAAGATGACATGTCTGTTCTTCTTAACTATGGTAGTCATTGCTTTGACACACATGATAACTAAATAATAAGTAATGACTGTGAAAACCCAACATAATGTCTGGAACGGGAATATCATGCATAACCATTTAGGATACATGTTAGGATAAGGCACGATCCACACAATGCTCAAGATGTCTCCCGTCATAATAGGATGAAAATATTTAAAGATATTCATTTCTGTCGTATATCCAACGAAGCTCCCTTCTAACGTTTTAGACACTATTCTTCCTAAATCACCTGTATGTGTACCATTAGCTAAAGTTCTTCCATAATCGTTATGGTAAGTTCTAACATGGAGTTTCAAAGTAAAATTCATGGCCTTAGCAACAGTATTTAGAATTTTTGGTGTTACACCTTCAACTTTAATCTTGCCGTCAGGTAAAGCATGAAGTATAACCGAAGGTGGAAAATTGATTGTTGTGACTGGAAATGGACATGCATGCAAGTATTTCGCCTTGTTAGGAAATAGTTCAACCATATTTGAAAGATGTCCCTTTTGACACTGTCCTATAAGTACTTCTTTGGTAGCGGATCTACAATGGGTTTCAGAGAAGGGAAAATATGTATATATGCGCAGTTGTACTGACGCACTGTTTCTGGTAGGTTCGACGATAACAATAATATTGTAGATATCTTCTTCATACGAAATGTTGAAGAGTTCTCTTAAATTTGTCACTGAAAAACTATAATTTCGTGCAATGACTATAAACTTACTTCGAGGACTGAAGGCAAAGAACTTCAGCTTGTTAAGCGCAATCTTGAATTCTTCCGCAAGTTCTACAAAAACAAAATTTTGTGTTGAATGTTCTTCCCATTCAAATGCAAACGTCTTTATTTTCTTTCTCGCCATTGCATTATTCATTTTTGCATCTACTATCATCTTAGTGCTTGTGGAACTCGTAATTATGGTATCGATTGCATCGTCCTTTCCAGTGTTTGCGTACACGATAACTGCTCGTGGTTCACCAATGTACTTGTTGGTAATGGTCGAAATGCAAGAAGCTACCTGAATATTGGTTTCCGTTTCTACCAAGAAATAAGAAAGTTTACTCTTGACACCAACATATCCGAGTAGAGAATATAGCAATATTGAATTCATCTTTTTCAATGGTTCACCTAAAACGAACAGTAAACAGCTTTAAAAGATTTATTTACATGTACACTCATGTATGTAAGAAAATTTTATTCGTACAAATGTTGAAACAAAAGTTTAAAACTAGTAATACTATTCTGAGTAGTATTTAAATCAGACCCAAATATCATTGGCGTGACTGAAGACATTGTCACATCTAGGACAACGTGTATCATACAGTAATACCGAGAAATACATGTTTAAAATTTCTAGATAATGTAATTAAAATATGCAGGAACCAATCTTGTATGTTGAGAAACTTCCTTAGATTATTCTCTCTCTCATACACCATGTGACTAATCAAGCATCAAGATTTATTGCTCTTCAATATCAGAAATACAAAACTTTATTTTCATAGTGGAATATATATTTTCAGATAAATAAAATAATAATAATCTTTACTTCAATCAAGATAGATTATCACATACAAACTTAATATGTACCGTACTCTCAAAATTTTAATGGTATCAATTGTAAAGAGATATACTTAATAGAGGAGGAAAACTGAAATAATTGATTTTACGTGCTTAAAAGAAAGTTGGGTGCAGAAATTTCCAATCAATTGTCCATGTCTCTGGTTATACTTGTCGGATTTAATGTATCTTTTTTTACACGCTATATTTTGTGTAAGGACATCTTAAACCAATCGTTTGAAAGTAAAATATTAAATAAGATATTTTAGGCTAATACGAAACTTTTTTACATTTAACTGAAACATTATTAGATTTACGAAAATATTACTCATAAACAAAAATGTAGCTAATGAAAATATCTTTAATTTTAAGAAGAGAATGATCGAAATCGGATAACTCGTAGCCGAGATATGTTGATTTTAATAGCGTCGGCCGTCATTTTGAATGGCCGCCATCTTGGATAGCTATATATTTGGAATGTCTATACGTATTTTCGTGCTCTATCCGTGCCAGTGTACAAGTGCTGAAAGTTTCATCTGGTGCCCCTGTTTTATACCAAATCATCATGTAGCTTCTACACGCATTAGTGCCTCCATAATGCTAACTCGTACTGCAGAAATTTTCAAACAATTGTCCATATCTCTGGTTATACTTGTCGGATTTAATTGATCACTTTTTTAAATTTA
Source organism: Lepisma saccharinum (assembly GCA_022664845.1). Classification (NCBI taxonomy): domain Eukaryota; kingdom Metazoa; phylum Arthropoda; class Insecta; order Zygentoma; family Lepismatidae; genus Lepisma; species Lepisma saccharinum. The sequence goes on from JAGDQP010001860.1 coordinate 68,339, forward strand.
AGCCTTCGTTACACGCTATGTTTTGTGTAAGGACATAGGTTTATCTAAAACCAGTCGTTTCAAAGTTAAATATTAAATAAGAAAATATTTTAGTCTAAAATGAAACGTTTTTACATTTAACTGAAAAATTATTAGATTTACGAAAATATTGCTAATAAACATAAATGTAGCCAATAAAAATATCTTTCATTTAAAAAAGAATGATCGAAATCGGGTAACTCGTAGCCGAGATATGTTGATTTTAATAAATAGCGGCGGCCGCCATCTTGGATAGCTACCCTTTTGGAGTGTCTATCACGTATTTTCGTGCTCTATACATGCCCTTGTACAATTGCTTAAAAAGTTCAATCTGGTTCCCCCATTTTATACCAAATCATCGTTTTTTGGCTTCTGGTACAAGGACTATAAAGGCAAAAAAATAATTTTATTACTCTTACTAAAGCTAGTAATTAAACAATCAACATTACCATATAATTGTCTTTCTTCACAGTTAATATATGCGCTAGGGTTAGGTGTATATAAAAGTAGTAACTACGTAGGGTATTTTGCACTAATCGTATCCTCTTGCAGCGCCCTTTCTTAAAAATTAAACGCAATTGTCTATCGTTTTGAAAGAAAATCTTTATATTTTCTCCGGTACTCCCAAAGGACGTCATAATGAGTGTGGTTCACATCGCGGATCTGAATTGATATATCGTATCTTGTCAGTCGTTCGACATATAATATATATATATATATATATATATAGGCATTTTGTTTAGTTCCGAAACAACTCCTTTCGTGCAACGTACTTTTGGCAGCGGAGGCCGTCTCTTCAGGACCTTAGCGGTTCATACCCGGGGCTCAGTTGAGGTTGATTCGTTGTCTGGTGTCCGGATAGGAACGAGAACGTCACAGAGTGTTTTTCATTTTTTTAGTGTACAGTACACCCTCTTGCTAAAGTTGATCATTATCATCCAGCACTTTATCCCAATGGCAAAGCAAAATTAACTATTGTTGCTCAGTTTCTTCAATATCACTAAATGAAGATGACCACTTTTTAAATCCTAATCTTACGCTATTGTATGAGGGTAATAGAAAAATGAAGATTAATAATAAAAATGATGTAAATGCTTACACTAATAATGTATCATCCTCACTCTGTTTTTGATATACATGTACCAAAGAAAGTATTTCACTAGCAAAATACTCACCTCACTCGTTTTGATTAAGGTTAATTTAAAGTAACGATCTCCAACAAAAGATGGCAGCACTACCTCGGTTTATGTCTAACAAATTTTTTATCGTTGCACGAGATTTCCAAAAACGTTGATTCCCTTTCAATGGCACTATCAAAATAAAATCGTGGTTGTAATAAGTTGAAACTTTAAAGCATGAAATAAAAACGCATTTCCTAGGAATTAAAATGTTTTAGGATCCCACTCAAAATTAAAAATTCATATTCTAAGCAGATAGAGATAGAAACATTTTTACCTTTTGCTCAATCTTGTTATCCGCATTGACCTAAGAACTAATACTCCAGATTTGGAAAATAACACCAAAGGTGACCCTTGTATAGAATTTGAAGCTTTTAATAGATGAACGGCCCATTGACATATTCCTTGGTTTGTTTATTGTACTTAAAAGCCTTTTCTCTTGTAGTGATTGATGTGTTAACTGTATATATACAGCCAATTAGTCATAGGCCATTATACTATTAAAAGGTCTCGTTTGCCAAAAGCTTCTATTATGCATCCAATCTCATTTTATCCTTTGTTCATAGCGTAATACACAGTTCAGTTACATTGCATATTTTTTGTAACAACATTCATTACTGAAAATGAATCATATGAAATCTCGCAACATTGATAAATAAGGCAGAACATGTAATGCTATACAAGACCACTTTATCAGATGTTTTCATAATTAGGAAAAGCACGATTCTCATGCTTCCTTGAAAACAAAAAACTATATTGTTTGAGGGTAACTAAGGTTAACTTGTTGGTCTTATCAATACTTTAGTATGATTTATTTAAAACCTTGTTTCACGATTTTCTTATAAGCCAAAATGTAAATAAAATTTGGATACATGTACCTTTTCTGTCTACAGGATATGTTAGTGTTTTTTTACAACGCAATTTGTGAAGTGTTGCAATTGATTTTGTTCATTTTTGCAGGTTTTTTTTAGATGCAAGGGAAACAATATATTAAAAACATGTTTCTTTACAGGAGCTAAACTAAGGAGCGCTTACATAAACCATTTTAACCACGCCAATGATTCTGCTTGCGGGAGTGTCATCCTCAAATTCTCGAGAGCTCCCCTAACTTTAAAATTGTTACGGTAAAAAAATCGATAGCAGTCGTGCAAAACTCCACTTACACCCTCTCAATTCAGATTTGAGAGCCCTTCAAACTGAAAACCCTGGCGGAATCCCTGAACCTCGCCCGAGGTAATTTATTTTTTTGAGTTATGGCTGATTTTCATGAAAGCTTGCGATTTGAGTGAGTAGCCAATTGAAAGGAGTTTTATTGCTCGTTTCATTGTAAGGTAATTTTAACACGTGTTTCAATTGGCTATTCGCCCAAATCGGAAGTAACGCAAGCTTTAATGAAAATGAGCCGTTAGTCTGCGAGTCGTAGACAAAATAAAATGAAAGTGAATTCTTATAGTCTACATTTCTGTGATGCCACTTTATCCAAACTAGGAGTGGAATAATACAAATAAGCAGTGTGGAAATTGAGGCACTTTGAGGTGGGGGAAGTTTGTCTTCGTCTAGTAATTGAGACGTTTAGTATTCTCTCTGTTCCATAATGATCTTATACCCTCTGCTATTCCGTTACGCTACATTGTAACGTTTCCCCTTTGCCTTCTCATAACAATATATTGGCAAAGAGTAACTATTGTAACGCTCCTCTTTTGACTAGCTAATATAAAAAATAATAATACGTTTCCCACTTCAGACTATACTTGCTGAAACTGGTACTATAATACTAGCTTGGATACACTGCGGAAGGGGTTTCCTAGTTCCTATCGATAACTATTTCGCAACCACAGAGTTTAACCTAATGGCCCGCGTAACGGAGTCGCCAACATAACCATAACTTAGTTCTGTAAATCTAACAAAAATCCTGTGAAAGGAATACATTAATAGACACAACTAAATACAAAGATAATTAGAAATTACTAATAAATATAAACACATTACATACCAGATTTCTTATTATTGTCATTCCAAAGAGCCATACAGTGTGCATGGACAACAACTATCCTGAGAAATTTTCCTCCATCAGATTTAATTTGAGAATATGCGTGTTCCAACGGCAAAAGTTATTAATAAATGTGTTCCAGAATAGCCAATATATTAAAGATGATATATATTCGTTGCACTTCCAGTTCTTGATACTTGTGTGCTATGAACTTTTATATGCACTATCGTCCCTTTTCGATGTACATATTTACACTAGTAGTCTTGTACAAGAGCTTCTCCACTCTAGTTTCAACGTATAATTTTATATTCACACACATATACAACGAACGATATTATAACAATAGGTACCATTTGGGAAATGAACTCCGGTACAAATACTCTCCCTTTAAAACAAAGTATACTGGGAGCTTCTACTTACATGAATGATATATAGATATTGCTTTTAACATATACTGAGATTACGTGTATACTAGTTACTATTAGTATCGGATCCGTACTAAATAAGGAATATGTATTTTAGAGCTCTATTAAATGGACTATGGAACTGTAAGAATTAGACTAAAATTATATATTACATTTGCACGCTAATACTTTCAGTAAATTTTCCTTTACTTGCCGGCATAAAATAAAATGTTACTCCTACGTACTTACATAAATATGACCTTGAACTTTAAGGACAGAGTTATATTTGTAACAAGAATACTTTGAATGTTAATACATAATAACTATAAGTACTGAGTAGGTTATACTTTGTTTACTAACACGTTCGTAATTGAATATAACAAAATTTGGTACTTTAAAATTGTATACTTTAGTAGTGTTATCTTTCATTCGTGAAAGTCAAAAACTATTTTTACTTAGTTCTCTTCTGATCGGGTTAGGTTAGGTTAGGTTTCTCACTTCACAAATGCTGTAGTTGACACAACGGTATTGAGAAATTGGACAGAAAACTATTATATATGTATGAGTTGAAGCTGTTTCTTTAAATTTATAGACTTTTCACCAAACATATGTATTTCATCAGGCAAATGTAGCAACATTAAAGTAACTTCAAAGCTTCCATATATAAAATGCACCTAGTAACTTACGGAACAGTTAAGTTAGGTTAGGCCTATTTAAACTAAATACTTTTCATTGACACATCCACAGATAGTGTGACACTCTATAACTTCTCTAAGAAATATAATGGAACAGCCTGTCACAGAATACTCTCCTCCTCGCTGCCTTAAACTTTACTATCAATCAGTGGCGGCTCGTGGTTGAAACAGTAGGTGAAGTCCTACCAAAGCATTTATATGTAAACACGCTTTCATATTAGCTACTGGTAATAGTTATCCTGACTTTACCGATTTATTCTTAATGTCATTTACTTATATTACTCAATGTTGAGCATCCTGCTGGATTGCCCCTCCCCAATACACCATGCAATTATTAATTCATATCGTTCTCCTTAATACTGATTTTCTACCTTCCAAATACATCGTTTCAGTCAGTTTGCTACTTCTCTTCAAAATGACCACACCTCCACATGACTGTGCTAAGTACATTTATGATTGAAATAGAAATAACACTTTTCTTGAGTTTGTAATTAAGTAATTTTTCAAACAGTGAAACTCCATGGGACTTTTGGTGCGTGGGGTCCCCGGTTCGTTCCACGCGGGCTTTGTAGTGGACAAAGGCCTTGTGCGTGGATTTTCTCAGGGAGTCGGGACTCTTCCGTTTTTTCTTCCATTTTCTTCATTCCACCGATTCTCGCATCATTATCCATTCGGCCAGAGCCAAAGTACGTTTCCCAAAGGCCTTGAATATTCAAATTTAAATGTAACTCCACAAATCAACTTGAGCATTCTTTCTAAAACTTTGCTTCATGTTCTCACGACGTATTTAATGCAATTATAGATTTTTTCTTACTACAAAAGTACGGTTCTCTTTTAGAGTAATATAGCACTTATTCAGAGCTGCACATGAGGCAAAAAGCGACCAAAACTAGACTGCATTTTGGTATCGTAATTTCCCTTCGGTTCCACATGAGAACCTTTAATATTTTAGCCTTTTCCACACCACCTTTAAGATTGTGTGAATTGGCATGTTAACTTAAACGCACTATTCCGAGAATGCCTACAACAAAATTCATAGAAATGATTTGTCCATCAAGCGTTGGTTCCATGAAGAGAATGAAGGAAATAGTAGACAGAAACTCAATCAGATACAAGGACGTTTCGTAAGCTTCCCTTTTATGTCATTTTAGTACTAATTACTTCGCAAGTCTCAAAGAAATACGAGTGGTTAAGTTTAAGTTTCCACAAACAACACCCGGGACACGTTCCCGACACTCCGTGAACTGAACTCTTCTGCATTAAGTCAGTCGAGCACCGCATCCGGCGTCAGGTTAATGAACTAACAGGCTCTCGTATATTAGGTACAAATCTACAAAAACAATCTATTTTTCTATTCACGATAAAACAAAAGGTTCCATTTTATACCTTTTTACACAAGCTGCTAATTCTGTAACTGCTAATTCTGTTACCTCATAATCTGCTTAAATATCTGCCCTAAACAATTACTGATATCTGTGTCATTAGACCACATTAACTGCGAGTGTAAATATTTTAATCTGTATTATGCTCATGGTAAAGGTTTAGGCAGTGTTCGATTCGTTCGAAGGGGGATTATAAAACTAGTATTTGCTTGTAACTTTCAACCTACTATGTGTTTGGATGGAAATATAAAGATTTATCCCTGGTTGGGATGATATTCGGAATCAACTACCGGGGATGAAATTCTCACGCACCAGGGAAAATCCTAGAGGGTTTTGTCAGTATCCGCTTGAGCGAGTCTCTCTAGCTAGTAAACTTATTTCGCTATTTTCATTTTATGCATTGAATAAATATTAATATTAAAATTTTCTTCATATAAATAATGAATGCATGTATGCAATATAAATTTACACGATCATTTTATCACGGACAAGATTTTTAAGCAGTCTTTAAAACCTAATAGTGAAGATGCGACTAATTAATATTCTTAAAGCTTTATAAATATAAATATTTATGTTACTAATATAAAGCTAATATAAATATTTGTCACTCATCAAATTTGTATATGCTCCGGATTATGACGAGGATATATTTTTCTTTTTCCATTTAAGTGGGAAATTGTGGCTTTAACATTTGATGGACGGATTAACTCCCATACTTGGCTTCGATTTTTTAAAATTCATTTCAAGGCCTTTAGGCAACTATGGCTCAGGCCGTATGGATGATGATGGGATGAATTGATGGAATGAAGAAAGTGGGAGGAAACGGGAGCACCTCGAGAAAACCCACGCACACGGTGTTTGTTCACCACAAAGCCCACATAGCATGAGCAGGGATCGATCCGACGACCCCAGCACCAAAGGTGAGTACTTGGCTTCGACATGTTCTTAATCCGATATGCGTGTATAATAATTACATCTGATGGTGCTTCAAAATTCTCCAGGGAGTTTGTTATGAGAAATAGCAAAATATAAAATATTGTTCTTGAAAGTAAGTTCCTCTTTTAGTGCAATTCCTACCCCACTCCCACACATCTGAATTCTCTGCATTCAGCACTGAGTGAGAAGACTTCAGCGACTAGATAGTTATATTTACGTTGAAATTTTTCTAGTTCGTCCGCAACATGCGCTTGAATTTTTCCCTTCTTTTTATCTTAAAAGCGTGATGATAGGTCAACTTACTAGGTTTTAAAATCGTACATACTTTAGCTAAGATGCTAAGCATCCAATTTTCAATATATTTTCTAGTAGTAAAATCTGGATTATACATCGTACAGGTGATGAAATTCCTTACGACCGTGGTAATTATCATGTAGTTTCCAGTCCTGTCGCAGCCATTCATAGTGCTGCTAAGGTGGGATTGGGAGAAAACAATTCCAGTATCTCACTATGCATTGGGCAGTGAATCTCTTTTGGAAAGAGCGAGAGAATTACACAGGCGCCACAGATAGGAAACGAAGGAGTAGGTCTCTGCCAACGCTAGGCTCCAGGCCGCTTCTGATTGGTCAGAATGGCCTGACAGAGAAGTTCACCTTCTGCTACAAATAGTGGACCTCACTTCCGCTCAAAGCTCAAGGTCAGTAGAAAAGAAGATAGCTAGGGACAACCCTAAATGCTTCCTTTCCTTCCTTCCTTCCTTTTGCTGAGAAACCAAAGGAGCCTACTTTGCAAGACGTATGGTGCCTTCTAGCGTCAGTATTGTGAATTACTTGTAGGCAAAACTATAATAAAGCGAGTTGATGTTATTCTTGCTGGCATTTTATGATATTTATTTCAGTACTTTTGAAACTTGTGTTTTCTTTATTTAATTAATGCAGAAATAAAATAATAGGTGAAGTACAGCTTCACCCACTTCACCTGAAAAACCGCCGCTGTGTTTCAGTAGTAAAATTGTTAGTGTTGACAACATATTTTATTACCCCTGCACCAATTAGCGAACAAATCTCCTAGTCAATAATAATAATAATACTCATGTAGAGAAAACAGCTATGCAACTGAATATATAAAGGAGGAGCAATAATGGACCCTAGAATTATTTAACTCATCGTAAAATTACAAACAAAATCATCATGAAACATATTACTGATTATGAGGTGAAGAGAATGGTATCAGTTGCATTGATTGATGTAGCCTTCAAATTATATGAACTCTAAAAGATCATGCATTTATATGACACACCATATACCATCACTGAAGTACCGCCATTATAAGCTGATTCAAACGAAGTTCCTGGCAGAATAATTGCGACACCCAGAAATTAACAGAATATAAAACATAACTGTATGTCAATCATATATATTGCTCATGTATGTACGTCTACTGTCTTTGAGGGCAGCAAAATCGCTTAAGATAGTTTATAGCAGTTTTCTAACTAATTTACCCCTTTCCGCTTTCTCGCCAATTGTGACGTTTCTGGAAAACTTGATAGTTTAAATATACTTCTATGAGTGCCACGGGTGCATCGTAGTTGATGTTCGTAATTCCTTGAATTCTATTGTCACTTGGTATTCTTTGGCAAGAGGTATTTTTAGGTACAACAATCTGACGATGCCTGCTGTGGGTTTCATTAGTCCAAGGATTCGTCATCCACGGACATCGCTTACTCGTAACTCCTTGGTCCCGTACGATCAGGTGATACGGAAATCATGACGAAGAATGTTTGAGAATTTCGATGTTGTTATATATAGCTGTGATAGAGTTTACTCGAACTCTTCTACAAAAAATAGTACCTATGAAAAACAATTGAAGACTTGCAGTTCAAGCAAAACATCCTTGAAGTAAAATCATTCGCATATTAATTAGTAAGTTGATGGTCCACGAAATCGTCTACGGAAAGATTTCTGGAAGAATCGCTGACGCAAGTTGTTGTTGTGGGTGGTATGATAAAATTTCGTCTGTAATTATTCCCAAAAGCGAGAGAAATCTCAGCTAGTTTTCTCTGTTGATAAGATAAGATAAAATTAATTGTATGGGCGGTAACAGCATTTTCTGTGTTGAGAATCACGCTTTGCTTGGAATTTACCTTTCAAAATCTACAGTTGGTAAAAAAAAGTATTTGGACAAGTTCAGCAAAGAGGAAAAACAGACTGTATCACACGTAAAACGTGGCCAATTTCGAAAACTATCGTCCTTTTATGATAATTTGGATGCCCTCGATAGAATGCTATAGAAATTACTACCACTCGATACAACTGTAAGGTAACAGACAACGAAAGAGTGCGAGTGAATTCATCGCAAAAAAAGTATTTGGACAACTCCATACTACTCTCGAAAGAAATATTCTACATTTCCTTTTGTGTACAAGAGCAGTCTGCGTAGAGTATTGGAGCAAAATTCACATAGCGTCAGGCATAAAGCAGCAGCATGGGGAACAAAGTGAGTGGAACAAAATTGGAAGAACTCACTTAAATTTCAAATTACATACGGAAGGTAAAAGGCACCTAGACATAGCCAAGCTTGTTGGATAGCCATGCTCTATCGTTGGATACATCATTAAAAAAACATAAAACATTAAAAAAAATATATTGTGGAATAGAATTAATTCTGGTCAACCAAGGAATCTAACTGCCGGGAATGAAATCTACATTCTTCATTCTGTTAACAAAACTCAAAGAATTAATGCTAAAGATTTGACTCCTTCACTCACCCAGAACATGCAAGTTAATATTACACCAGAAACAATCCAAAATTTATTAAAAAAAAAAAAAAAATGGAATAAGGAAGATATGTTTCCAAGGTATGAATATAGTCAACTCAATTAGTAATTACACAACCCCAAAGGATAGAATTTTTAAGATTTAGCAATATTATACTTTCTGAAAACTTCACTCTTTTTTCGCCACACGTTATGATCTCCATCACTTCAACACACGTTTATCTCAGTCTCATCCTAGAACAAAACCTTTTCCCAAAATCCCACACATTCATATTATTGATATTTCTTGAAAATTCGATCATTTTCTTTCTGCTTTCTTCTGATATACATGTCTTGTTTCGCCTACATGTCTTCTGAATTGCAATTGTTTCAATGAGTTTTGGATTGTTTGTGGTGTAACGTTCACTTGCATGTCCTGGGCGAGTGAAAGGAGTCAAATCTTTGGCATTAATTCTTTGAATTTTGTTCACAGAAAATGTAGTTTTCATTCCAGGCAGTTAGTTTCCTTGGTTGGCCAGAATGGATTCTATTCCACAATATTTTGTCTGTTTTATATTAGCATGACCAACAAGCTTGGCTATGTCTCAGTGTCTTTTACCTTCCACATGTAATTTGAACTTAAAGGGAGTTCTTCCAATTTTGTTCCACTCACTTTGTTTCCCATGCTGCTGCTTTATGCCTGACGCGGTGTGGATTACTCCAATACTCTACGCAGACTGCTCTTGTACACAAAAGGATATGTAGAATATTTCTTTCGAGAGTAGTATGGAGTTGTCCAAATACTTTTTTTTGCGATGAATTCACTCGCACTCTTTCGTTGTCTGCTACCTTACAGGTGTATCGAGTGGTATCTAAGCATTCTATCGACGGCATCCAAATTATCATACGTAAAAGGACAATCGGCAACGTTTTACGTGTGATACAGTCTGATTTTCCACTTTGCTGGACATGTCCAAATACTTTTTCTTTTTTAACCAACTGTACATATTACCTGATGATTCGTCCTTAACCAATCGCTGGCAAAATATTACGTTCTACCAGCTCGCACAAGCTGTACATGTACAACTAATAACATTATCTGACTTCTTTGAAAGACAGAAATACAACTACCTAATACATTTTCAACTTACATCTGCTGTTCAAACAGCGACATTTTAGCCTCACTTTGAGCGCCGAAAAGTCGATGTCAATCCATAACACCTTCTTGCGTCGTGGTGAAAAGAACGCCATTAGCAATTAAGTTAATTTCATGATTCAAGCAATTTAACGCTATTATGAGTAATTATGGCAATATTCATCCTGCCATTACTAAGAGAAAACGTAAATTTAACAAAAAGTGTTTTTAATATACAGACGTTAGGAGACAATAATATTGAAACGTATTTTAATGGAAGAATGACATATGGATTTTCTGTTACGGAAGAACAGTTTAATCTTCGCTAATGGTCTCGAAATGAAGAATAATCCAAATGTAGGGGAGAGAAGGAACTGAGTAGCCTATACAAGTCAAATAATAATGGACTTTCTAACGTTTAATTGGAGGTCGCATTAAAGCGTACCCCAGTAGCACACATACGTGTTTTTAACGTTGATTTTAGGTTCATTTCGTTGATTAACCGTTATCGGTTGAAACAAAATACGTGTATTTTTAAATCATATTTCAACAAAGACGTTATTGCGTTGATAATACGTTAATACAACGTGTATTAAATATGTTATTTTCAACTATGGTATAAAAGATTTTGTTTAATGCATTTCTTACTAATGTTATGTCAAAAAATATAATTAAAAACTAATTGAATGACACAAACTAATTTTGTTTTCATGTGCTCGTTGAAAACATATTTAATTTTAAACTATATTTCAACGAAGTTATAATTTCGTTGATACGACATTAATGTGACATACTTTTAACTATCATTCATACTATGTCCTAGGTTTCGTTTCACACTTGTATTTCTAATTTAATTGCTTAAACGTTATAATTATAAGCAAATACAATGAAAATAACTGTTTTTCATGTTTTCATTTGCATGTTGAAAACAGGTTCAATTTTAAACTATATTTCAACGAACATTTATTTTTAACGATACAGTAAAGGAGTAGTGGCCTCTCCAGGTGGATTCTTGGATAAGTGGTCAACGCATCGAGCTACCAACGAAACGTACAGAACGTTCCTGTGTTCGAACCCCACAGCAGCCGCTAGGATTATTTACTGTTGCAAAATTAACACCGTATATCGTGATAAAAGCAACGGATAAAATGGAACTAAATGGCAGCATCCATGCTCTGTTTTGGCCATCTAAACCCGTTTCTTCATCGTTTCTTCTCAACCATAATTCAACGTCGAATAAACCGTTGAACAGGCGGACATTTCGGTACATTTACAACGTTAACATAAAGTTTCGGTACTAACGTTTAATCCACATATTTTCAACGCTTAGGTGCTACTGGGGTAAACTGACATCTGAAATCAATATTCGGAAACAGGGACGAACCTTCTGTTAGACGTGAGATTAGGATGAGTGTTTCATCACAGAATACTTTTCAACTAACTAACTAACTCTATGGCTTATGGAACTCGCAAGTTCATCGCCGCAGGAACAAACGTTCGCTATTGGATTCTATCCTGGGCAATATGAAGCCAGTTTTCATCACAACACCTACTTCTCGAAGATGTCTTCTAATATTGTCCTCCCAACGACGTTTCGGTCTTCCCAATGGCCTCTTTCCATCTGGTCTTCCAATCAAGATATAATATAATCTTCGTTTTTCCCCCATCCGAGCTACATAGCCTGCCCACCTTAGTCGTCGCGATTTCATTATTTTTACAACATCTGATGAATCGTACAGTCCGTGGAGTTCTTCATTATGCAGTCTCCTCCACTCTCCAGTCATCTCGTCGCGTTTCGGCCCGTATATCCTTCTCAAGACCTTATTTTCAAATACACGTAATTTATGTTCATCTGCTAGGGCCGTACTCCAACTTTCGCAACCGTAAAGTATTACCGGCAGAATAACCGTTCTGCATATTTTAAATTTCAATTTCCTTGATATTAATCGCGATGTTAGAAGTTTTTGGACTGAATAGAAACATGCGTTCCCCGATACTAAGCGACTTTTTATTTCTTCCGTGACCTCATTTTTGCTTGTTACGTATGCTCCCAAGTATTTAAATTTGTTTACTTTCTCTATGACCTCATCGCTAATTCTTATGTTTTTATTTCCTTCATTCCTTATGTTTCGGCTTGTTATCATGTATTTTGTTTTATCTATGTTTACCTGTAGACCTATCTCATCGCACGCTTCTACTAAGACATCGGTGTTGGTTTGTAGTGCATCTATATCGTCCCCTATTAAATCTACATCATCCGCGTATACAAACAGTGGATTCAAACCATTCAATGATAGTCCCTTTTTGTCCCCTTTAATTTTTAAAATCGCATATTCTAACGCAAAGTTAAACAGTAGTGGGGACAAGGCATCGCCTTGTTTCAATCCGTTGCGAATCTTGAAACTATCTGACATATTATTACCTATCCGTACTCTGCTTATGGGGTCGCTGAGACACATCTTCACTAGTTGAACCATTTTTTTCGGAATTCCAAATCGTATCAGAATACTGCATAACTTTTTCCCTTTGATAGAATCATATGCTTTCTTAAAATCAATGAATAGCTGATGAACCGTCCCATTGTATTCCCATTTCTTCTCCAAAATTTGTCTCAAGGCAAAAATCTGGTCCAACGTGGATCTATTTCTTGTAAATTCACATTGGTGATCTCCAATTATTTCATCTACGTATACACTTAGGCGTGTTAACAGAATATTACTTAATACCTTGTAACAGGTTGGAAGTAACGAGATTCCGCGGTAATTATTACAGTCCGATTTATCGCCTTTTTTGTAAATTGGAACTATTATTGAGGTTTTCCATTCCTTTGGGAGCTCCTTCTTTCTCCATATAGCACTGATATAAGCCGATATGGATTCCTTCATTTCAGAAATTGATAAGCTTATTTTTAAAAGCTATATATCCATTTTTTTAAAAAAATGCTATGTTTCATACAATATACAAGTTTCTGATTCGATTTTGTTGTCAGTTTGAACAAGAAAGTATTCTATCCAATTAGCATCAATGGTTTAATACAACATTTGCTTCAAAATCAAATCAGAAATTTGTATATTGTATGAAAAACAGAAAATTAATTTAAAAAATGTAAAATGGACATATTAGCTTTTGGAAACAAGCTTCTCAATTGTCCTCGTAACGCAAAAGGAATAAAAATATCACCCAGTTGAAAGACCAACGTAGTTGAGCGATTAGATCAAAATCTTGTCGCTGACAGTTGGACTTTCAAATTCCATCATGGACAGTAGAATACGCTACTCACCAAGAAATATGTAGTAGCGAAAATAATGCAAAAAGGCCATTGAATATGGATCACCACTGCGTTCAATATACCCTCAAGGAAATATGGCCAGCATTTACTGTTTCTGGTTTGTTTTTATTTTCCATGAAACTGCATGCTTGCTATTATGTTTGAAGATTAAGATCATAGATCGAAACAAAGGTTAGGATACAGAGATGAGAGGTAGACCAGGATTGAGACTAACATTATAAACCAAGTCAAAATTTGAATTGATGGTCCTCACTAGTAACCACTGTAGTCATCCCCACTTTGAATATAGCAAATACAAGTGCATGCATACCATCGAGATGTCATCAGTATGGGATGGTGTTCCACGCGTGCTGAACCTGAACCGTGAGATTAGTTGTCGATGAGACTGGAACAGGCAGTACATGTGCTCTATGGACGAAATATCTGGTGATTTTGAGAGACTCAGATCCACCCTGTTTCGTATCCCGGCCAATGTCCACATGCTTCAATTATGGCTCCAAGTCTTTACTGTACGATATCAACAAGTAACTGCCAAAACCCGTCCATTTGATATATGGAGAAAACTACTTGACTAGATTGTTAACCACTCGTTAGAACAGCGCTAGTCACTTGAAGAAAACGTTTCTGAATACGCTGTTCTTCTTATTAGGGATCTCTTACTAATTCGTTTCTCTTAGTACGTTTACTCATTCGTCTTATTCATGCTCATTCAAGGAGTACTCTTAATTCCTATACATGCGTGTTTATTCTATGACTTTTTAACTATCCATATTCTATAACATTAAAAGTAAGAACATTACCAAAAATGTATTTAGTTGTCACGAAATATAAAATACAATTTCCCTATTATTATCTCATATTTTTAATCGAAGTTCTGTCATCAAAAGTTTAAATGAGAATTCATACAGATCAATATAAGCAGTAAAGTATTTGTGACAAGAAGGCGTTTTAGTGATAACGCGTGTTTCTTTAGCCAAGCCAATTACATTATAAACTGGTCAAAAATTCGTGGCAGTTGAGATCAACGGTAAAGCAAAAATACCAATATAATTATTCATGTAACTTTAGCAATCTTATATTGGAGTATTTTTCTACAAATAATCTTCATAAATTGTAACTATTAAATAAAGTGTTATTTCTTCTGAATACTAGGAATTTCAGGTACCATTTTTTATTTTGGTTCCAAGAATAAACCTTACATCTTAATGACCTACATTGATAAACAATTGTTAATTTAGAACTGTTGAATAGCGCCAAACAGCACCAATTTGAGCATTAAATTATTATTAAGTTCTATAATCACTTTCACATGCATCTACTGATATTCACTGTTTTCGATTCCAACTAAATTAATCTTAAACACGATCTCTGTCGCCACAAATATTTCAAATTCCTTTCATACCATTGGACAGACCAGCAAAAAACTTGGCATTTAGGTACCGGGACAGTTCAGAGAAGTACTCCGGCGTGGCTGACGTCACAGTTGCCATCCAAATTTTCATTTTTTTTGAAAAACCATTGTACAGATCAACACCAAACTTAGCATTTAGATACGGGATGAGATCAGATAGGTATTCCATGCGTTACAGGTATTACAGTTGCCGGTACACCATTCTTGTATTATGTCGACTACTGTGTATGCCAAGTTTACTGCGGCTCCATCAAACTATGCGGAAGCAATTGCAAAATTGAATTTCAAAATTTGGTTTACAATACTGAGAACTCCGCAACCGAAAATACATCTAGGACCGAAATGCTTTATAACGTATCTAGAAAAATACGAATGTTAAATAATAATAAAGTAAATCGATCCAATATAAATTGCTGGGCGAAGGGACAAAATTTCTAAAGGAATAAAACTCGCGTAAGGCTGATTTTCAAGAAAGTTTGCGTTGCTTGCTACTTGGATTAATAGCCAATTGAAATACATGTTACACGTAGAACACGTAATAGTGGACCTTAAAACCGTGTTTCAATTGACTACTCACCCTAACCGCAACCAACGCGAGCTTTAATGAAAATCAGCCATAAGAATTAAATAGAGAGTAAATTGCGATTCTCTTTTATTTAAAGTTGGCGAGGAGCATTGAACTCTACGTAAACTATACTGGAGTGTTGAAAGATAGACGCCACAGCAAATATTTAAGCTCGTTTGTCCACTTCCAGTCTAATCCTATGTGGACCAAATTGCCAGTTCTAACTCAGTTTTGTACGCTTGATACCGCTGTGTGGCCAGTTTTTTAAAATTTAAGTCTTAATTCGTGAGTTAAGGCCGCTTTAGACGGTACAATTTCTCGTACGATCTCTCGTATAAAAGAATGTATACAATCCATAGTACGAAATTTGTCGTACGATAAATCATACAATATTATATAGTGTTTTACACGGTACAATTTTGGATACGAGGGAATAATTATGAAACTGCTGGAGTTTATAGTTGTGACACCTCAGACTTTTCGGGTAATTATGCCACAGATATTTGTGAAAGTATAACCCATTTAAAAAATAGAAAATAATTAAACTATTGATAACAATTAATCTTGACGCAACAGAAATTCAGTTAATTGTAATGTCAAATTCTTCTACCAAGAGAATCTAACTTCTACTTTGTTTCAGTGGAAACGAAAGTGTCGTAGCTTTACTTCTGTACTTCGATAAAGATATTTCAATGCGGACACACAAAAAACGTTGAAAATTTTGTCGTCTTCGGTGATAAGTTCGGAGCCATGTGTGTTTTGTTTTTACAATATTCCTGAGTTAACAAGATATGTGACATTACACAGCACTTCAAAAGTATATAAATCGCGATATATTAACTCCCATTTATACATATGGGGGCAATTAGTAACACTGCGGTTTAACTACTTCTATCACAGAGCACTGGAAACGCCTCAAAATGCTACGTTTTACGTTCCTATAAGCATGAAATATGCAAAATACAAAAATGAGGAGTAATGTAAATTTGATGTGAATTATAGGCTCATTTCACACAAGGCATATAGGTGTAAATAGGGAGGGTCAGCTGTCTTAACCCTTGAATAAAAATTAGTTCGTTCGATTAATTATCTAGCTCACGCATTGGCTTGCACAGCTCTGGCTTGACGTCGACACTCTACTTACATTATGTATACTTCTGTAATTACTGTTCAATGTATTTCATTATTTCGGATGCACAGAGCGTATATGTTTATCAAAATAATTGGGGAGGAGTATAAAGGCCACTTTAGACGATCCAATTTCTCGTACGATTCCTCGTGTGCAATCCCATCGGTTACATTCTTTGATAATGTAAAGCGCAGATCGTACGATTTTACATGCTATCTCCGATGTGTTCTCTAAATAGAAACGGTCCTATTTTTCAGCGGATTTTTCGTACAATCTATGACAGCGCCCCTACTTGCAATATAGCGTGCTTTCCTATTCGGCTGTTTGGTTATGGATTATGACACAAAGAGAACATATTAATGTTATTACTTGATGCAGAAATTAACATACATAATGGCATAATAAACTATTACAGGTATAGAGATATAAAACAATGTTTTTAAGGGAAGTGTAAAAAGGTCGTTGATATTGCAGTACAGCTACTTCTGCTATACAGGAGTGGCAATACCTCAAAATGCTACGTTTTGCATTCTTATAACCATAAAAGGTACTTAATACGTGAGAAATATGTTTAAAAATATAAAGACAAAGTTCTGATGTGATCTAATAGCTACTGCTTTTCCTATAATTGTGCAATGCAGTTAAGGTGATTTTCATTGCTTTTCTTGTGCGTCGAGTACCGAATCTTCTACAGTCATGATATGTATGAAAGGAAATAATGTAGAGGATACCGGTATCTTTGTAATTATACTCCTTCCCAATTATTTTGATAAACATAATATATGCTCTGTGCATCCGAAATAATGAAATACATTGAACAGTAATTACAGAAGTAGACATAGTGTAAGTAGAGTGTCGACGTCAAGCCAGAGCTGTGCAAGTCAATACGTGAGCTAGGTAATTAATCAAACGAACTAATTTTTATTCAAGGGTTAAGACAGCTGACCCTCCCTATTTGCACCTACAGGATATGCCTTGTGTAAAATGAGCCTATAATTCACATCAAATTTACATTACTCCTCTCTTTTGTATTTTGTATATTTCATGCTTATAGGAACGTAAAACGTAGCATTTTGAGGCGTTTCCAGTGCTCTGTGATAGAAGTAGTTAAACCGCAGTGTTACTAATTGCCCCCATATGTATAAATGGGAGTTAATATATCGCGATTTATATACTTTTGAAGTACTGTGTAATGTCACATATCTTGTTAACTCAGGAATATTGTAAAAACAAAACACATATGACTCCGAACTTATCACCGAAGACG
>JAGDQP010001860.1:86892-113937 GCA_022664845.1 Lepisma saccharinum
CAAAATTTTCAACGTTTTTTGTGTGTCCGCATTGAAATATCTTTATTTAAGTACAGAAGTAAAACTACAACACTTTCGTTACCACTGAAACCTAGTAGAAGTTAGATTCTCTTGCTAGAAGGATTTGACATTACAATTAACTGAATTTCTGTTGCGTCAAGATTAATTATTATCAATAGTTTAATTATTTTCTATTTTTTAAATGGGCTATACTTTCACAAATATCTGTGGCATAATTACCCTAAAAGCCTGAGGTGTCACAACTATAAACTCCAGCAGTTTCATCAGTATCCCCTCGTATGCAAAATTGTACCGTGTAAAACACTATACAATATTGTATGATTTATCGTACGAAAAATTTCGTACTATGGATTGTATACATTCTTTCATACGAGAGATCGTACGAGAAATTGTACCGTCTAAAGCGGCCTTAATTGCAAAGATACCGGTATCCTCTACATTATTTCCTTTCATACATATCATGACTGTAGAAGATTCGGTACTCTACGCACAAGAAAAACAATGAAAATCACCTTAACTGCATTGCACAATATATAGGAAAAGCAGTAACTATTAGATCACATCAGAACTTTGTAATTATATTTTTAAACATATTTCTCACGTATTAAGTACCTTTTATGGTTATAAGAATGCAAAACGTAGTATTTTGAGGTATTGCAAGTCCTCTATAGCATAAGTAGCTGTACTGCAGTATCATCGACCTTTTTACACTTCCCTTAAAAACATTGTTTTATATCTTTATATCTGTAATAGTTTATTATGCCATTATGTATGTTAATTTCTGCATCAAGTAATAACATTAATATGTTCTCTTTGTGTCATAATCCATAACCAAACAGCCGAATAGGAAAGCACGCTATATTGCCAGTGGGGGCGCTGTCATAGATTGTACGAAAAATCCGCTGAAAAATAGGACCGTTTCTATTTAGAGAACACATCGGGGTTAGCATGAAAAATCGTACGATCTGCGCTTTACACGATCAAAGAATGTAACCGATGGGATTGCACACGAGGAATCGTACGAGAAATTGGATCGTCTAAAGTGGCCTTTATTCATGTAAGAGTATATCGTACTCTGCATACAATAGAAAATACTGCAAATAGTATTTACGTTTTTTGCAAGAATTAAGACATAAATTAAAAAACGGGCCACGCAGCGATATCAAGCGTAAAAAACTAAAGTTAGAATCGAAAATTTGGTCCATATTGGTTTAGACTGGAAGTGGACAAATGCGATTATGTTTCCTCTACGCTCCCTAGCTTCACATATTCATGAAATTTTCAATGGCTCCAGTCAGTCCAGTATCGTATTAATGGATGTCGATGGTGAGGAGAAGAGGAAAGCGAATTCTTGATAACATACGAGCCCTTGAGTAAATTAGTAGGCCATGTCCATGTCAAGAAAACAGCTTTTTCTTGCATATACGGGTTTATTTTATGCACTTTTATACTTATTCCCGTTACTACTAATTAACATAATCATACTTGTATAAACTGGATGAGCAGTCGGGAGGTTGTGTTTCGATCCTAGCGGTCGACCTTCCTGACTGGGGTTGTTCCTCAGTCACGCCAGGCAAGTAGACTAGCCCATTTAAAATTAACGTACAAAAGTTGTTTACCAGGCAAATGCCGTGATGGCACTTTCAACATACTGACACCTCCACGAATCCTTTCCACTTCTTTATCCCGCCCTGAGCCTTAGATGTCTAAAGGACATAGATAAAAATTCAATTCAAATCTATAAACTGGTTGAAATTGTCTATTTCACCGGATCCAACACGTACTGAAGAAAAAGAATTACTGATGCGAGTCACTCGTACAATTTGAAAGGAAATTGATGACGCAGTTCCCAATCTCACTGCTCTAATTCGAACGGCACTGCGTATAACCACCACAACCGCCAACCAGACACCGCGACAATCTGCCGACGAACGGCGTACCACTTTACTCGTCTCTCTGAAACGCTGGGCTCGTCGCAAATGGCAACAGACACGCCATCCGACCTTCAAACGTCTCTACAATCAACTTAATAGTCAAGTCTCTAAACGCCTGGAACACCTCCGAAACGCTGCATGGAACGCTCGCCTCCTGGAAGCACACCGTCCGAACCATGCTTTCTGGAAAATAAGTAAAACTAAGCAAACAGGACCGCGCAGCGACCACACCTTTACTGAGCCCACAAGGCCTTACTTTCTCTCCTCCATGCAAGGCAGCCATCTTTGCCACGCACCTGGCAAACCAATTTCAACCAAATCCGGCACCACTCAACGCAACTCATGTTCAGGACATAACCAGTGCCGCCACCAACTTGCTACTGACACCACCAGGGATGGCACCAGAACTCACTACTCCGAATGAAGTTAAACAGCTCATCTCTTCCTTGGCTCGTAACAAGGCACCAGGCCAGGACAAACTCCCACCAGAAGCCCTGAAAGAAGCCCCACCCAGCCTACATGCTTACCTCGCTGCACTCTTCAATGCTATCCTGCTCACATCCCACTTCCCTACAACATGGAAAACTGCAATCATTTCCATGCTTCCTAAACCTCGCAAAAACACCAAACTTCCTGAAAATTACCGCCCTATCAGTTTACTTTCTCATCCCAGCAAGCGTTTTTGAATGCATTCTCCTTCACCGCTTTCTTTCCCACGTTCAGCACTCCAACCTTCTATCTTCACATCAATTCGAATTTCGAGCCGGACATGACACACAATCACAACTGGTATGCATTGTGCATGAAATCTGCATTGCAATGAATGAAGAAAAATATACTGTAGGCGTCTTCATCGACGTCCGCAGTGCATTTGATAAGGTATGGCATCAAGGTCTCCTCATTAAACTAAAGGAACAGCTCTTCAACGCAAGCTACATCCTTCTATTTGCCTCTTTCCTACAAAACAGCTCTTTCCAGGTGCGCATCGAGAACGCCCTATCCCCTCCCCAACCCATCCTCGCAGGTGTCCCTGAGGGTAGTACTCTATCAGCGCTCCTGAACGCAATGTACACTGAAGATATTCTGACTACGCCCCACGTCATGCTCGCCACATATGCAGACGACACCGCCTTCTTCTCACGGAACATCCACATACAATTTTCCCTCGCACATATGCAACGCCAACTGGATCTCTTAGCAGACTGGACTATGTCTTGGCGTATCAACATCCACGCTGAAAAGAGCACATGCACTGTCTTCGGGCGGAGAAAATACACCATTCATCCGCAAGTTTACTTCGGTCATCGTCCTCTCACCTTCCACCCTGAAGCCACTTATCTGGGAGTCACCCTCGACCACCATATGACCTTTCAACCTCACCTTACAGCCCTGGCCCAAAAGACCACTCAAAGAATTGCTATTCTGTATCCTCTCCTCCGCTCTCCCCACCTGCAGTATGAAACCCGAACACACATTTATACACATATGATTCGTTCCGTCATGGCATATGCCGCCCCCGCCTGGTTACATGCTGCGAAATCCCACTTACACCACCTAAAAATAACACAAAACAGAGCTCTCAGGGCCCTCACAGGACATGACAGAGGCACCAGGACAGTCCAGCTCCATGACGATGCAGACCTGCCGATGCTCCAAGACTTCTTTCAAACCATCCAGGCTGCCTTCTGGCATCGAATCCACACTAGCCCCCACCCCCATATCTCCAAGATTACTATATTCTCTATAGGTTGCGCCAATAGGAAATGCTCTGCGCGCGCGCTGTGGCCACGTCATTCTGGGCGCACACGTGCAGTGAGTTTTCAGTAGAAAGTTAAACAAGTGTGTGCAGAGCTTTCATTTACGGATGTCTTATCTGTCAATGAAATCGCAATTTACTTACCTGAAGAGTACTAATGAAGAAATTTACTACAAATAGAAATCTGAAATATTTATAGATTATATATTCCTATAAGCACTCGAATTTCCCCTCCACGCAACTTGCTTAAAACAAATAGTATTGCGTGGACATTTCTTGATATATCAAAATAGCTAGGGTTTCTAAATTTAATGCTTTTTTAAAAAAATAAAAAAGGCAACAGAAAGTAAATTCTTTGCGTTTTTTTTTTAAATGATATTTTTCGATTTGTTGACTCCCTATTAATTTTATGCCGGTCACTTTGGAGTAACTTTTTCTTCTAATCTTGTAACAGGTGTGCTAGGTAACGCAATGTTGACTCTACGAATGTAGTCCACTGTGTTCAGGCACGATGACGATGATAGGAAATACTTATGGTGTTTCCAATTTGTCCCGAATTAAACTATAGCAGGAAGCCGCAGTTAAGGGATGTGCTACAGAAATCCATGGCCCAAACCGTGAAACCATACATACAGTATGTTCCAAACAACATGTGAGAAAATTGCACTGATGTAGGAAGCGCAAGCAGGGTTTTCACTACACCAGGAATCTTACTCAATGTTTAGAGCAGTAATATCATAAGAAAAATTCTACCTTTCAAAAGAATAGAAGGTATATTTAACGTTCATCTGGCTAGGTTTACATACCTGTTCGGGCTATCAAATATTGTTCAATAAACAATAGCAAGTTACACGTTATTACCTTGTACATATGATTAAATACGTTATATATTTTATGTTCTCAATTATAAAACCCATATAAACATTTTCATTAATTAAACATTACAATTTCTCATTGTTATACATACTATAAGCACTAAAAGTAAACATGAGTAACTAACAAGCACGTGAGCCATCTATGTTCCACGATCGCAAAATGAATTGACATACCCAGCAATATTACTATATTAAATGTCACTAGTTCCATATCAGTCCGTATCAATGTGACTGTGGGCTACACGGTTACATATGGCGCTCGAATAGGCTGAACCCTGGCTTGGTAAGAATTGAGTATAATAGGACCACAACAGAAATAACTTTATATAAAATCACGAGATATGGGATCGTATACAGACAGTATTTTATCCAGTATTTATTACGTCTAACTCACACCACTCTTAAGACTGTCTGATATTCTAATTTCTATATCGGCAGAACTGTTCATGAAGACCATATCAATCCATTGTTTTCTGACATCGGGGGAAGGTTGCCATAATTTGCAAGACTCCTCTGATTGAGGACCTATCATTAAACCAGTGGAGGGATTCACCAGATGGGCCACTTTGCTGCTAGGCTTTTCGATGCATAGGTAAGGACCCACATAAAGGCCGCTTTAGACGAGAAAATTTCTCGTACGATAAATCTTAGCGAAAGCAGTTTGCCAGGGAAAAAAAGAAAAAAAGTTATGGATTTATACCATAGCATCTTGCCCTATTGTACCATTCTTGCTTTCACAGTCTGGCACTACTGCTAATCGTAAGATTCATCGTAGCATAAATGCTGTCGTCTAAGGCGGTCTTAAGGCGCAGACATCTTCTTGATGAGATTACGTCCCGCGTCACTGAGTGGATGGTTTCGAATGAACACAAAGTCCCCGATGTTAATCTTCTTATTCCGTTCATCAGCTTGTAGGCTGCGTCTACATCGTTTTTCAGTGGCTTTAGCTTTTCTCCAGTTGACCAGGAGTAACAGTTTATCCCACTCTTTAAGACTCCATTCACCTTCTTTACTGGTTAGTCCTAGCTGGTTGGTAACAGGAATTAGAGATTTTTCGTTGAGATGAACTTGGACGGGAGCCATCTGTAAAGTATCGGAGATGGTGTAATTTAGTAAGAGAACTAAGTCAGTCAAATGCGTTACCCATTGCGAATGGTTTTCACAACACCACAGACGCCATATCCGATTTAGTTCTCTGTGTATCCTCCCCACAAGATTTGATTGAGGATGGTACGGAGTTATGTGGTACACTTTTACCCCTCGATTTTCCATTGCTTTTAAGAATTTATGTGAAGTGAAACATGGGCCATTGTCACACAAGAGAGCTTTTTGCATTCCTAAATGCAAGAAGTACGTTTCCATACACTTCACAACAGCGTTGACGGTTGTGTTACGAATTTTGTAAACGACGAGATATCTGGAAAAGACATCCATGACGGTGCATGCGTAGGCGTGTCCTTCCGAACCAATCGGCAACTTTCCTACGATGTCCACTGATACGATTTCACGAACTCCTTTCACTTCAACTGTACCTAGTCTCCTCGAAGTTGGATGTGTATCCGGTTTGTGCCGCTGGCAAAGAACACAGTTTTTGATGTATGAACGGATATCGGAGTACATGGCATTCCAGAAATAATTCTCCAATATCATGGTGTGTACTTTGGCGTACCCGAAATGACCTCTTTCGTCATGGTGATTTCTAAGCACCGTTCTAATCAATGATTTTGGTAAAACTATTCGCCAGTGTTGGGGGTTGTGGAAATCTCGCTTCAGAAGAATTCCTTCTTCCACCTTATAGTACGTTTTTACCTTTCCCCGTTGGCTCCTCATCCTTCCGAAGGATGTTTAGATATGTAGAAAGGTCTTTGTCTTCTTCTTGGGCTTGTCGTAAATAATCCTTAGAAATGTTCCCAAGGTCACCAGGAATTACCTTGAAATTTCGTACAACTACCACTCGAGGCTCACCACCATAAGGAATCCTGGACAAATCAGCGGCAATATTGTAAACACCCGGGATGTATTGAATTTCTAGGTCTGTCTCTTGAAGTTCCAAACACCATTTGTACAGACGACTGTTCCAGAATTTTATCCTCGAGTAATGTATCAGAGCTTGATGGTCAGTTTGGACTACGACATGGGGTCCCATCAGTAGAGTTCTCCATTTCCTTATAGCTAATACGATGGAATACATCTCTATTTCCGTAATGGTATATCTTGTTTCACAAGGTTTTAGGATTTTCCCATGGAATCCCAGGATTATTCGGTCTTTTCCATGCATCTGGTATAACACGGCTGCTGTACCAACGGTTGACCCATCAACGATTAGTCCGAAATATTTTGTCATATCAGGGTGGGCTAGCAGGATGTTTTTGCTTAGCTCGAGCTTGATATCGTTGAAAATGGTTTCTTGTTCCGTGTTCCATTCCCATTTTTTCCGCTTCTTTAGCAAGTCATACAAGGGAGCTGCTTTGCGATGGTACTCGAACACGAATTTCTCGCACCAATTAAATAGTCCTAGGATGCGCTGAAGGGCCTTTACGCTATTAGGCTTGGGAATTTCCTGAATCATAGCCACTTGCCTAATATCCTTTGAATAGCCGTATGGGTTAATGACAAAACCTAAGAACGTTACTTCTTTGGTCAAAAACTGCATTTTCTCAAGTTGACGGTCATATTAGTGGCTTCTAATTTTGTGAGCACTTCGTCCAGAATGCTTAGATGTTCTTGTACGTTTCTTCCAGGTATTAAGATGTCATCGACGTACACGATAATCCTGTCCATGAGGGCCTTCCCAAAGAACTGTCTGGAGGGCTGACATAAGGCATGCCCCTCCGTTACGAAAGCCAAAACACATTCGATTAAAAGGACTACATTTGCCCCTCGAAGCTGAAGGACAATAGGTCACGGCACCTTTCCGTAAGTTCAACTTGGAAGTAAGATTTGGATAAATCGATTGAACTACAATAAGTAATTCCACTAAACCGAGACAAGAGGGCATCGATCTTTTCTATCTTTAAATTTTCTAGAGGAACATGTTTGTTCAACTCCTGGACATCCAAACATATTCTAACTTCATCAGTGTCCTTTTTTACTACCACCAACGAAGGCTCTATAATTCCGATCTTTAACCACGTCTGGATCTGGTTTCTAACTTGAGTGCGGTAACAAACGGGTATAGGATAAGATCGCTTCACTATGGGCTCGCTGGTATCTATTTGGATATCATACTGAAATACATTGCACTTTCCTGGTAAAGATGAAAAAACATATCGTGTCTCATGAGCAGTTGATTCAGCTTTCTCTTGTCTTCGTCTGAGGCGTCTGTCTTCTCTACCTGATTACGGATGTCATCTTCTCCTACAGTCGACTTGAAATGATCGAAGTAATCACGAGATGCTTTGGCTTGGTCTAATGCCTTTCGACAGGTTAAACAACGATTCCTTTCTAACTCTGGTCCATGTATGTCGTCAGTGAGTACATCCTTATTTATCTGTGAGACCACACAATATCTACTTGTGTCATCTCTGCTGCCGGAAGTATTTTCCACATTGTCCTCTAAATCTAGGCTCCATCGTCTCATGTATACTTTAAGTATGTCTGCATCACAACTGCAATTATTGGACAGCACTGATGGACAGGCGAGAAAAGCTTCTTCCTGGTGACACTCGCAAGAATCATCTCTTGAAGTCTTTATCTCTTTACAACGCTGGGTGTCGTAGATCTCGCATTATAATGACTCACGCGATTGACAGAGTTTTCTACATTTGCTTTAGCCTGGTCCATTGGTAGATCGATTACTTCTCCATCAATGTGTATGTGTATCTTCCCTTCCTTGAAGTTAAGGTTAACACCGTAATCGCTCATAAAATCTCGTCCAAGTAGAAGAGAGTGATTCAGGCCCCTAATCACATAAAACTTCCCATACAAGTCTTTGTGAGCAACTGTGACTGGTAGCACAGCTTCTCCCAACACATTCTTCTTCCTGGTACCGGTATAATCAACTAGAACAATGTCAGTAACCGCCTTCAACTTGGGGTGGGACACAATGGATGTAATTCCCTTCCAGAATTCCCACGAGCAGAGACACGTCGGCTCCACTGTCAAAAAGATCTTCACCTATAACGTTTAGCACAAGGACCTGGGCTCTACTTGTGCCTGAATAGGATGTTTCTCCTTTCTTCATAGGGGAATCCATAACTGTACTCTCCTTATCCCAATTGTAATCCCAATCTTCCGAGTTGATGCGGCAGAAGTTGATTTTCCAGTAATTTGTGCCGGTTATGTGGTTGCTTTCCTTGTCGGTACTACTTATGCCCTCTTTTATTGCATGTGTAAGTTTTATGTGACCAAGGTGTCCCTGAAGACATTGATGGGTCTTTCCGTGATCATCAATGTTCCTCCCTCCGACCCACGAGGTAGGTATCTTGATGTTTTTTTAACCGGACGGAGACAATTCGGCAAAGAGAGGATTACTTTCTTCCCTATCATCCTGTGAACCTTCTTTTTGCTGACTTTCCTGTGATCGCTTGGTATCTATTTTTGGATAGCCTGGCTTGTTTTCGGGCGATATTTTCCTTTGTGCCGACGATTTTCTTTATACCGAGAGCCCTTTGGTGACTGATTATGTGTCTTTTCGTCCACAAAGTCATCTTGGTTGGTTTCGTCCGGCACGCCTTTTTGAGAACTGACCTCGTTGATACTGGAACGGCGTTCGTCGAAGGTTCAGGGTGACTTTTTCTTCCACCGTCTTCCTTGACAAATGTCCTTCGAGCGTCAAAAGTATCAAAGATAAGCTCCAACCTTCTAATGGTTTCAAGCATTTCGGTGAGGCTAAGATTGCGTAATGACACAAGTTGTCTTTGGTACGCCGTCGGTATTAATGGAATTAGACTGTTGCAAATATACTCTTCACTAGCCGTAGGATCAAGATCTTGAATAAGGCAAAACCGGGAAGTCACAAATTGTTCCACGCTGTGATCGTTTTTAGGATTGAATGGTATCGTCCTTAGTCTGGTCAACTTAGCATAGGTTAAGTCAGCCGATTGATAGTAGTCCAAGAATGCTTTCTTGAAATCATTATAATCTTTAAAACGAATCTGACTGGAGTTAAACCAGGACAAGACTGATGTTTGCAAGACAAATGGTAGTATTTCCAAGTAGCGTTGAGGTGGAATACCAACCAGTGCGGTCTCTCTCTCAAATTGAATTAGGAAAGAACGTGCTGATAACTCTCCTTTATCCGCAGGAAACTTGGTGAAGGACTTCAGTTCGGTAAGGTGGATCTTATTATCCTTGTTTCCCTGGAATCCTCTTTTGAGTCTACATCTTTCCGCCCCTTTCATTCTGCCCGGTTTGAGATGACTAGAGCGTGTCTTAACACTTTGCAGACTTGCTCGCTCTCGATCCTCACCTCCATCGGAGTAACCACTTTTATCACTGGACGAACAGGAATGTTTCGGTTCTGACTTGTTACTTCAACATTCCGCCCGTAGGGTACAATAGTGACTGTTGCCGTTTCCCTCAGATTTGCTAGAAGAGTTACATAACAATGCCTTTTTCTCTCTCTCCGTGTCCGCTCTATTCAACTTTGCAGTCTCGTTGCGACAGGGAGATTCGCAAATATTTTCTCCAGAAGAAACTTTCTCCCTTCCAATACAGTGGTGGTCAAGCACGGCACCTTCTGACTTAAATGAGTCAACTTGTTGTATTCCTCCTATCTGTTTTTCTTGGTCCTCCAGGCGGCGATTAACTGAGTTGATTTGACTCTGTAATAACTCGCAAGCACTCGTGGCTTTGGTTTCACAGCAGGTTATAGCATGGTTCATTCGCTTATTTTGCCTCATCATCCCAGTTTCTATTAAAGCCGTAGCACTACCAATAACTTCGCCTTTAATTTTAATTGATTTATTTTCGAAGTCTTTCGTGACCTTCTCGATAGCTTCTATGACATGGGTGAGCATCTTTCCTTCAAATGATACCACTTTTTGGTCCAGGACTTCCAGATGGTCATGCAATTCCTTCTGATTTCGTTTTACATCTTCGTAATGAATCCTCATTTCATCCGATTGCTTGAGGATCCGTTCATTAATTTCCTTAGCTTGTTCCACTGCTGTATTGACCTTTAGGATCAGCGACCGGGATGTCTCAGTACAACTGCGTCGGACTTCTACTTGCGCTTTGATTTCTCGTTGTGACGATACCATCTGTTCCATCATTTCTTGTGATGATTCCATTTTTTCGAGGGATGAGTCAATCTTCGCTTGAAGTTCCTTCTGGGATAAATCGATCTTCGCTTGAAGTTCTTTTTGAGATGACTATTTTTTCCTGGGATGAGTCACTCTTCGCTTGAAGTTCCTTCTGGGATAACTCCATTTTTTTCCTGGGATGACTCCATTTTTTCCAATAACAGAGACAACATATGTTTCATCGATGTTAGTTCATTCCCCGTACTATGTACCGTTGGTTTGGTTTCTTTGCTCGTACAAGAAGTACACTTCCAGCACAGGTGGTCAGAGATAGAATCGTCTAAATCCCTTTGTTGCTCCCAGGCATTTAAACTGATTCCGCTACAAATTTGATGAAACCATCGATCACATCCTGCACACTGGATGCTCCTTTCATCCTTAGAAGGGTCTTCACAGCATATGTACTGGTTCTCTTGATTACTATTCTCGGTATCCTGGCTTAATAATGACGTCCTCTTCTTCACTGATGAACTAGACATGATGCTGAATCTTCTTCCTTATCACCAACAATATGCCATTTATTAACAGTTCACACAAGGATTAGTAATACCACTTCCACAAAACACAGTTCTTTTTAACACACTAGTTGGCAACACTAGGTATCATAATTTCTATGTAACAGGTATGCTTCGGTTGCTAGGTAACGCAATGTTGACTTTACGAATGTAGTCCACTGTGTTCAGGCACGATGACAGGAAATACTTATGATGTTTCCAATTTGTCCCGAATTAAACTATAGCAGGAAGCCGCAGTTAAGGGATGTCACTGCTACAGAAATCCATGGCCCAAACCGTGAAAGCATACATACAGTATGTTCCAAACAACATGTGAGAAAATTGCACTGATGTAGGAAGCGCAAGCAGGGTTTTCACTGCACCAGGAATCTTACTCAATGTTTAGAGCAGGAATATCATAAGAAAAATTCTACCTTTCAAAAGAATAGAAGGTATATTTAACGTTCATCTGGCTAGGTTTACATACCTGTTCGGGCTATCAAACATTGTTCAATAAACAATAGCAAGTTACACGTTATTACCTTGTACATATGATTAAATACGTTATATATTTTATGTTCTCAATTATAAAACCCATATAAACATTCCCATTAATTAAATATTACAATTTCTCATTGTTATACATATTATAAGCACTAAAAGTAAACATGAGTAACTAACAAGCACGTGAGCCATCTATGTTCCACGATCGCAAAATGAATTGACATACCCAGCAATATTACTATATTAAATGTCACTAGTTCCATATCAGTCCGTATCAATGTGACTGTGGGCTACACGGTTACAATCTGTCAAGTACGATAAAAAATATACTAAAATAGGGAAGTATTGAGAATATTCGCTGCCAGTATTTTTCCACAATCTGTCATCAGTTAGGCCTACACAAGGATAATGCCAGGACTTCAGACTAGGCTTTGCTTGACTTTCCTCTCACACTTCCTCTCCCCACTCGTATTCCAGCTTCAGCTAAAATGTCTACAGGTCAAACATACAATTCAGTTCCCAACAAGGTATAAGAAACTAAAGGAGAAAGTGTTGAAACGGTGAATCGTATGTAAAGTAAAAAAAAAAAAAAAGTTGAACGACGAATCTTCAAAATATATTGGCAGGGCATCATTGTCACAGTTTTGTTTCAATTTGAATTTTATTTATGGTCTTTAGGCATCTATGGCTTAGGCCTGGATAGGGGAGAGGAAAGGATTCGGGAAGGTATCGATCAGACCCTACATTGAAGGTGCCATCCCGGCATTTGCCTGGTGTGACAGTGAGAAACCTCAGTCAGCATGGGCGGCCGCTGGGTTCGAACACATGACCTCCTGAATGCTACGCCAACGCTCTACTACTGAGCTACGGTGGCTCGGTACGTAACACTTTTGTCTTTTGCTATGATATAAGTTGTGAAGCCTTCTACTAATAAGTCAAGGAACAAATTATTAGTCAATAAATACAAAGATAGCAAAAAAATAGTCTGCACGGTCGCAAGCGGTGTCATTCATCTCAGGCCATTTCGGCTATTTTTGTAGGGACATGGGTATAAGCCAGATGATCTCAGAGTGAAGGTTGAATTTGTGATTGCCTTGATTTTTGCCAGAGAGAGAGAGAGAGAGAGAAAGAAGAAAATGCTATACTTTGTGAAGTTCATTGACCTCTTGTTTATGTCACCTTTAGCCGACTTTACGCCTTGCAAGTTGTTTGAATTGAACTGTCGTCAATACGCTGATTGTTCATACTGTGTGCTTAATCGAGAATGTAAAATCGACTTTTCTATGCTTTTCAATCTGATAATTCAAAAGCACGGGACTTCAGGGTAGGCAAGAAGTTACCGTGTGTGCTTTCGGTACGAGTGGTCACGAGTTCAAATCCCACAGAGACCTATTCGTAGTGCCATTGAGTAAATACCTCCTCAATTGAGCTGTTTAAAAGACGACGAGAAGCTACTCATTCACCGGGCACGATGTCGAAAAGTAGCATTTCAGATTAGATAGATTAGTGATATGTTTTCCACACTTTCCGCGGACATGGATCAGTATTAGAGCATTCGTTTGACATTCGGTAGGCCCTGGGTTCGATCCTAGTGCCCGACCATTCTGTCTGAAGTTTGTCCAGGGAAAATGCCAGGATAGTACCTACAAAATAGGACCTGGCCGTCTACCCTCCACAATCATCTACCCCAGCCTATCCCGTCCTGAGCCTCAGATGCGTAAAAGCCTTAAAATAAGTTCAATTCTACACTTTGTCGTAAAACAGTTTCAGCATGATAATTAAAAAAAACCTCTGCCGCCTATCCTGACAGTTTTCCTGGATTTTCTGTTTCACCAGGTGCCAGGTATCTCAAGTAA
The DNA here is from genome assembly GCA_022664845.1 of Lepisma saccharinum. NCBI lineage: Eukaryota > Metazoa > Arthropoda > Insecta > Zygentoma > Lepismatidae > Lepisma > Lepisma saccharinum. The sequence goes on from JAGDQP010001860.1 coordinate 100,578, forward strand.
GACCGTGGCCGCTACCTTCCCCATCCCTATCAACCGGAAGAGTTATCAAGGGACATCATCCTTCAATCATGATGCATGAAGTTGAATACTGAGCCCAGAAAATAAATAGAATTAGAAATAGAATAAAATTAAAAGAATAAAAGGGCTATGATTATTATTAGTAATCATTTAAAGTGTCTTTTCCCTTTCTTGTCTGCAATTCTTATTGCAGTTTCATATTAGGCCTACTTTGTACAACAATAATAATAATAATAATAATAATAATAATAATAAAAGAACGAGTAATGGACTCCTTCAAAATTGCTTGTTTAATGTTTAACAGCCATATTCAGAAACGTTTTAGGAGTGATTAATAACTGATTCATACTGTTTTTTATACATAGCGATTTTTATTCCTCCCAAAGGCTGATAATAACCCTGCTCCTTTTTCTATGTCATACACATAGACTTCTAATAACATAGAGGAATGTTTTCTCAGAGCGTACTTGCAAACCACAAAAGAATACACAATTTGTACAACGGAGAAAGCTGAAAATTGACCAAGCTCATGCTACCGGGGTGACGTCACGCCTCACAGGCAGAATTTAGATGCCTCGAAAGCGCCATCTGCGGGCCCCCCTGCATATCTCCACCATCGGTACGGCCGACTCCCGACGCCATTGCTACAAACACCCCAGACTGCACTAAAGCTTCTCGTATCAGTTCATTCTCATACCACTCACACCGTATCACATACTGTGCATTTTGCTCTTGCATATCTTAATTCCGCTTTGTTCTCGGTACGTTAAACGCTCCTGATCTTACGTAACCAACGCCGTGCAGACATATCGATCGTCCAACTTGTGTCCAACAGCTTCTATTGGTATTTTACTACGTACAGGGCGCATACTGCTGTCTTTTCATTGTTGCACACATCTTACCCTGCCAATTGAAGATTGAAGCCAGGAGCCTCGGCTCGAAACTTCTGCGACAACTTGAGTGAACACATTGGATGGATGTTTCGATTGTTTATTGGATAACCCTGGAATGAGCGGAAACTTTCGAGTTTCGATGTTTGATATATCGCAGTTGCAATCGTCTTATGATTTGACAGTCACTAGTAGAATTAAGAATTTAAAATTAGCCGTATAGTCCATATACACATACATTACCTTGATGCATAGCTGGTATATCCCGTGTGAATATTTCGGTAAGTTTACGAAATCATCCTACGAATCTACATAGCTACCAATCGTTCTCTTAAGTACAAGGGCGCATGTGATTGCATGTTTGAAATCTAATTGTTAGAAACAGCAAAAGCTCGTCTTATCCATTAGCTTCTTTAATAACCAATATACCTTTTCTCGTTGGGAATCGGAATAATAACGTGATTTCGTTCTGGAGAGGATGTTACGAGCAATCTATATTAGCAATGTCTGCTGTACACCTTGAAGGGTTAAGTTCGTTAATGGACATCAAGTTGTGGGAGGTTCTAACCTAAACCAGCAGGAAAATTGAAATAACTTTAATCTGGAGAGCTTAATGTGGATGCTCTATACCGAAAACATGCCTTCAATATAGGTTCACTTGAGATGCGTAGAACGCAGACGCGTAAGGATTGTGTGAGTACAAGGGCATAAACACTACATTGTGTATCACAATTTGAATTCTACGCTCCCGAAATGCGGCAAGTACAAACATTTGATATGCATTAAATTACTTAACAGAAGTGGTTAATAAGAGTATTGCTCATAATTAAGAACCTCTAGCGTTCTGGGTAATCGAAATATGTGCGTCTTTGTGTGTATAATTGAAAGGAACCACTGACGGAAACAATAGGTTCAACTCTGCACTCTGCATAGTACCCAAAATTGCAAATGATGTAGACGGATGAAATGTTTGCTAGAGAAGTGACAGTGTTGCCAACAACAGCTGAGAACGCGCCACAGCAGCAGCAAATGTCGCTGGAATGTGCTAAATTAAACTTAGAACGGCGTTAAAATAACACTCAGCTTCTTGCCCTCATGGTTTTTAATGACATCGAGCACTCCAATATCATTGTAAAAGAGGTTGATAGTTTTAGCGTTAGAAACAAGAGAAAGCAGTGGGTCCGCCGAACGCTTGGAGGCTGCGCTTTAACACACACACACTCCAGCTTTAATTATAATGTAGGATCGCAATGGCATGTTGCATTTGACATTTTGGCATTACTTCCGCACATGGCAGCCAGCGACGAATTATGTAAAGCGCATTGTCAACTGTAAAAAATATATATATATAAAATCGGAAAATCTATTCCCTCAGTATTAACTGCCTTTACCAAAGAAGTTACTCTTGCCATTTGTATGTATCGTACTTAACGATAATCAATTAAAATTGTCACATGTAACAACCCCTTACCTTCCTACAATAACCCTTAAACGTTATGGTGAAAAATAAATACATTAGGGTTACGGAAAGATCCTTATTGACCAATTTTAGTATTTTTTATTTTAATCTTACTGCGTATAACTATATGGCATTTTTTATATTTATTGGGGTAATGAGACTCTACGAAACATTTCTAATAGATCAGAATGAATTGCAAATATAAAGTAAACGATATTGCTGTTGAAAGTGTTTTATAAGAGCTGGGTATAATATTTCAGTTCAATTGTTTTACTTTGCATGCATTTAATTATGCAAAACAAAAAAAATATATGTTTCAATACGCTTGGAAGAATTAATTTTTAACAACAGAAAGAAAGTATGTTTTATGAAAATAGTAATTAATAACCTAAATGGACATCCCACACGTGGCAGGGTCAAATTTGACCCCGAAGTCCAGAAAACACTGACTGCCTGTTTCACCGATCTTCCTTAAATTTCGGTTAAGGGCGCGTTAGTTAACGCTTACATAAATATTTAAGTGGCCCTTAAGTTTTTTCAATTGCATCAATATTTAACGCTACGATTTAAGGTACCCTTATTAATCGTGATGTTAACGCATTGGTATTCATGAATGTGCCATTTCCCATACATGCTCTCCTATTTTCAAGAATTGCTATTGGTTGATCCTCGAGGTTGGCCGCAAATAAATGACAATCCCAATGCGTTGAGTAGAAAGTAAACAAATTCGGCCTAATTTCCCGCGTGTATAGTATTTGTTCTACTGTATTCAGAGCACCTACAAATTAATGTGATATATTAAAATGAATGCTTAGAATTCAAATCAAATATAAATAAAAACAATAAACCATTTTTTATGCTAGCCTGTAACTGTCACCTTGCTGAACCACTAGCAGACGATCAACGCAACAGACATATCTGCCGTTAGAATCAAAAACTACCAGGCAGACTTTACATAAAAACGAGACTCCAGGAACAGTAAAATGGGGTTAAGAATGACCTAGGGGAGAAAGGTATGTCGGGGGAAGAAGCTGAAATCCTTCTCTCACACACGAGGCAGCAAAAGTGCCTATCCTGTCCCACCCAAATAGCAGGATGAAACAAAATAAACAAGGTTTCTCCCAAACAGGGTAATCGAAAATTTAAAAGCGTGGAAAACTTCTTGTGCGCTCGCTCGGTCCATCTGTCGACAACTTCTAACTCAAGAACTACGAGGGTGGTTCAAATATCTTTGGAAAGGTCTCGGCTAGACTAGCTCAAACCCGTATCATTCATCCAGATTGCGGGGGGAGGAAATTTATATCTTTGGAACTGCTAGGGCTAGGATGGTGATCCAGGTGTCGTTAGAAAGGTCTCGCCGCAATTTTTCGAACGCAACATTGATCATATAAATAGGATGCTCGCTGCTGAAACTTGGCAGTAACTTATGTGCATAGTCCCCCGACTGGGCTCACCTCACTTGTTTTATAAAAGCATGGCATTTTTAGTTTTTTTAAATTATTGTTTATAATTATATTGTATAGTTAGTTTCCTTACGCGATACGAGTGCCTGGTTAGAGGTTCATTGTGTAGCCGTATGTTTATGTTTAATGGTACTGCTAGACGTGATTTTGCCATATCGTCGCAAGGGAAAGTGAATACAACGTATGTGCATTTTGTTACGACTGTGAACTTAGCATCGCATATTTCAGCAACGAATTAAAAATGTAGTAGGCTCATCCCCAGTACCTTTTGTAGAACTCTGAGCATCAGTGTTGCAAACTATCTTTAGCTAATAGTTATTATTATTAGTAGTAGTACTAAAAACATTGGTAAACTTTCTTTGGTATGGGCCATTGTAGTAACTTTTTACTTCGGCCCGTCACGATTATTTATTCGTCACGTTCTAGTTAAAATCCACAATCACAAACATTCATGCCCCAACCGGGATTCGAACCCGGGACCTTTGAGTCGCTGGCCTAACGCCTAATAATGAATACTATGGCATTAACATTATTATTATTACTATAGTAGTAAGTAGCTTTTGATTTGGAGACGTTTTGAAATGAAATTTGAATATATTCGATGTTAAACTTTCTCCCGTCAGTTAATTTTTTCAAACTAAATGATTTCTGCATAAAAAAATACATTTACAACGTTAACATAAAGTTTCGGTACTAACGTTTAATCCACATATTTTCAACGCTTAGGTGCTACTGGGGTAAACTGACATCTGAAATCAATATTCGGAAACAGGGACGAACCTTCTGTTAGACGTGAGATTAGGATGAGTGTTTCATCACAGAATACTTTTCAACTAACTAACTAACTCTATGGCTTATGGAACTCGCAAGTTCATCGCCGCAGTAACAAACGTTCGCCATTGGATTCTATCCTGGGCAGTATCAAGCCAGTTTTCATCACGAACACCTACTTCTCGAAGATGTCTTCTAATATTGTCCTCCCAACGACGTCTCGGTCTTCCCAGTGGCCTCTTTCCATCGGGCCTTCCATCCAGGATAGAATACAATCTTCGTTTTTCCCCCATCCGAGCTCCATGGCCTGCCCACCTTAGTCGTCGCGATTTCATTATATTTACAACATCTGGTGAATCGTACAGTCCGTGGAGTTCTTTATTATACAGTCTCCTCCACTCTCCAGTCATCTCGTCCCGTTTCGGCCCATATATCTTTCTCAAAACCTTATTTTCAAATACACGTAATTTATACATGTATACTACATTATACAAAGTAGCTTGTGATATTTGGAGACTTCCAATATTTTTATTTGTACTATTACTTCCATTAGTACTACTACTGCTACTCATAACAATAATAATAATCATCATGTCTCCACTAATAATAATAATAATGCCAATGCTATAGAATCCATTACTATTACTACTACAACAAGGTATGTAAATAACAGGTAAAGCATTTACATTGACTCAATGGTGTACGACGCAACTGGCAGATACTGTCGTTAAGCAAAGAGTATCCGTTTAGAGAAATCTGTATGTATTCTAGCATTGGAAATCGCCAGCTAGGTAACGATAACAACGGCCAATCAGGGCAAGTCATGCTATCACAGTGTCTCTCGCGACAGAGGAATTAGCCTAGATTTCACTAGGCCATGATATATGGTAACATTTGAGATTTGACTATCATATAACCGGGAAATTTAAAAGTACCTATCAAAGTCCACTTACAAGTTAGAACCAAACATGTCATGCCACGCGAAGTACTGAATATCGATTTTGTTTGGTGTTGCGTTCCCCTGACACTAGAAGCGCTACTGTTACTCATGTTTCCCTGTCAGGGGATCGCTTAGTTATACATTGATCTTTGGATTAATAAGTTTCCCGCAAACTCCGACAACTTACGTCATGACCGGAATTCAAAAAGTGTTCACAGTTGTCCGGAATGGACAACGCTACTACAACACTACTACTAGTAAAAATGGTAATAAATATTAAGTAAAGATTGCAACACTGATGTTCATAGTTCTTCAAAAGATGCTGGCGACGAGCCTACTACATTTTGAACTCTGCTGTAAAACGCGATGCTGTATTCACTTTCCCTGCGACGATATGATTGATAGATGTCACAACCATATGACGAGCAGTAATAGTTCATACTATTAACGCTGCTAGATGCTGGTGGCGTTAACGCTACTTCGAATGGTGCTGCATATAGTTTCCGCTTCAAGAGATAATGTGTACCATGTCAATGAGTATGTAACATAGATTAGATTTGGTTTAATCTTCTGCATATCGAAGGTCACATATTTGATAGGAGTAAAGCTTTCATGTTGACCTTATTGTTTTAACACCGCAATTTTGTTGGTGCTTTGACCGTTCGAGGTTATATTTATCTTTGTTTACATACATGGTCTGTAAGCGTATGAAAAGGATACATGTATTCTGAACATTGTAGAAAGTAAATTTACGTGATGATTGAATATCGATCCAAACATTGTCTGATGAATGGATTAGTTTTAGATCAGGTCCAAAGTTACAAGCTTTGCTGCTATTTCAACCGAAATATTTTCCGGCTTCATCAGGCAAAAAGAACTTATTGACGAAAGGGAACTAATAAACTAAGGACCTAACTATCTCTATGGCTTATGGAACTCGCAAGTTCATCGCCGCAGTAACAAACGTTCGCCATTGAATTCTATCCTGGGCAATATCAAGCCAGTATTCATCCCAAACACCTACTTCTCGAAGATCTCTTCTAATATTGTCCTCTCAACGACGTCTCGGTCTTCCCAATGGCCTCTTTCCATCCGGTCTTCCAACCAGGATATAATATAATCTTCGTTTTAAGGACCTTGTCAAGTAAAATTAAATACCGGACTGCTGAAGGAAGTGTGGTGCTTGCAAGGTGTAATGCATCCTACTAAAATAGATTAAACATTACCAAGAACCTGGTTAAAAACAAAATTAAACAATATAATTGGAAATGACTGATTGTGGATATAACGTTGTAAACAAAGTGTAGAAATGGAATATTGAAGCAGGAGACGGAGTGTGATACACATGTTTACAATTGAAATGAAGATTAGTTAAAAAGTTTCGAAAATTATCAAAATAATCGGTGGTGTTATATTCAAGTATGTATATTAGAGGAAGCTATACTTTATTTGACAGTCTCGGATCGAAGAACTGGTTTAATATAAATGACAAAAACTTCCTTCCATAAGCGATTCATTCCTTGTGGAAGTCGGTTCTGTGTAAAAGTTATGCATCTGACATTTCGTGAGACGTGGTGGGCTTTAAGGAGCCGCGGTGGCTCAGTTGGTAGAGCGCTCACCTTTGGTGCTAGGGGTCGGCGGATCGATCCCTGCTCATGTCACGGGTTTTGTGGTGGACAAACACAGTGTACGTGGGTTTTCTCGGGGTACTGCCACTTTCTTCATTTCAGCAATTCATCCCATCATTCATACGGCCTGAGCCATAGTTGCCTAAAAGCCTTAAAATAAATTCAGTACGTAGGCTTTAAATGTTGCGAGAGACCAGATGTCGGAGAATGATTTAAAACACTTTCAACATCGAGTTATGAACTTCTTAAGATCAAGTTGACATCAACGGATCCTTCTGTTTCTCTTATTTTTCACTGTGGATCACATTCATGCGTGAGTGTTTCTTTCTCATAAAGATAAGAACTGGATGGATACGCTGCAAAACAAACAAACTACTTTTCAATAGGCTTATTTTATTCCTTTATATGCCTTAAAATGATAATGAATCAATTATTCCATAGCCGTACACTGTAAGATTTAAAATAAGATTTTTAAATCAATAGTCTTACAAACATATTTTCCAGATCAATAACAGCACAAAGATAAAAATATATATATATATATATTTTGAGAGAAAAAAAATGACAATAGATGTTTCCTGCGTTCCAACCGAACACGTGTGAGGTCTATCACACAAGGGTGAACTATATGATACTTATCCAGCCTCTGTTTGTGTATGGTTTCGCCGGTAAATGGAAGAGGAAACGAACAGTAAGAAACTGCAATAATATGAATAGCCATAAATTGATTGGAGTTTTTTTCATCCTTCTTCTTGTTAATATTTTTCTTTCACCTGGAACATAATTTATTAAGTTTAATACAAATCTAGGTAGAAATAATTATGTCTCGTGGAAGAAATGTATATATGAGTTATTTTGTTAGCTTTTTAGCAGGCATTGTTCACAATATATGGAAAGTAACAATATCGTACATGCATTTATTGTTAAACTATAGAAATTATTTTCAAAATACCATGGATTTTTTTTAAAAAAAAAAGATTGTTCATATTATCCACCTAAACATGTTCAAAAGTGCTAGAAGTCAAAATCCAGAAGACTTCAAACGGTAATGGTGCAGGTATCCTAGGAGCACAGTATTCTCTTATAGTGTACAGCCGCCCATCAAACTTCAAGCCATGTCTGCAAAAATTCTTCAAATTCAAAGTCACCAGATAAAAACATTACAATGTATTCTGCTGTCACAACTCAAGAACTCTCTAATAAAAGTTAAAACTTCGCTGAAGGAAAGAAAACAACTGAGGAGATATTTTCAACGTGTACCGGCTACAATTCGTTCTGAACTTTTGAATATGGTTCTTTGTCCTTATGGAAATTATGGAGGAACATTTTATATATTTGATACATTCGAAGAGTCTTTTGATTCTTATATTTTGTTCCTACAAGCTCTTTCGTCTCCGGGTATTGATTATATTCACTTGTACTTCAATTTCTACGGAGAAAAAAAATTCGATGAATTACTTCAGAGCGTCATTCAAAATGTTAATAAGCTGAAAGTATTCCGTCTTCCTCGTTTGAGATACATTGCTAAATCGCACCTAACGCAGTATACCATTTTGCTTTCAAAATTGTGTACAAAGAACGGTAGGTGGTTAACGACTCTAGAACTTGGCTTAGTTTGCAACGATCTACTGCTGCGTACTATTGGAGAAACCTGCTACTGGATTCAGAATCTAAACGTCGAAACGTCCGAAGTATCTGATAGAGGCATTCAATTCCTTACTCAAATTTGGGAATGTCGCGAAGGAAGAGGCCTCGCAAATGACGAGGAAAGAGTAGATGAATCTTTAACCATGTGTCATCATCGAGCCACAAAGCATATCAAACAACCATGCAATAAGATAAAAAACCGTAACCACAAATGTCGCCACTTGTGCTACAAAACAAAACTTTGTCATTCGTTGAGACGTATTAATGTACGATATACAAAGGTTACTGAAAAGGGAATCCATGCATTACTATCAACTGTGAATAACCTAGAGGACATCGGAATATGTATGGCTGCCGTGCTTGACGATTTGCACGAGAGTTATGAAGAGAACGCTGAAGGATTCCAGTGTCCTGATTGGAGTTTACAGTCTTTATTTGTGTCCGATCTGTTGCCTGAACATCTTACAATTATAAGAAAATTAACAACAATCAAGAATCTGAAATTTGATCTGCTAGGTGTTCATTCATTTGCAACCAGTATTGAACACGATGTTCAAAATTATTTGCAAGGTTATGGCTCAAATTTAACCAGCTTAGATGTAAGCGCTTCCCAAGTTATTGACCTGTCGTCTTGCCTAAAACACTGCCCAAACTTAATTTCACTCAAATTAAAAGTTAAATCTTTCACTTGGTCTGACGATAAAAAACCTGTGCCGTCTCCAATGCTAAAATTCGCCGAATTCAGGCCCTGGGAAATAAGTTGCGAATCAGCCGTATTATTTATGGAAAGTGCCAGTGTGTTGAAAGAAGTATATTTTTGGAGGGTAGAAGAGGATGAGAAGTTTTTAAGCACACTTTGTGAAAAATGCATATCAAACGAATTGAAAGTGTTCTTTGTAGAGTATCCGAATTTTCGATCCAATCCACAACTAGTGTCCAACTTCTGGCAGTGCCACAAACATATCGAATTTATCGGAGATACCACTTTCAGCCTGGCAGAGCTACAATTGGACTGTGTCGTGGATAGTAAATTGATCTACCGTTTATTTTGTCCTTGATATGTAAAAGATTAATTTGTTTTCATAGATAGGCTATAAGCCGAACACGTGTTTACAAAAATCTTTACCAAAGTATAATTTCTACTACTTTCTTAAGGGAATTATTTACTGAAAATAATGTAGTATTCTCTTTGAATACAATTTTCAAAATTAATTAATTACATTTAACGTGACCATGTGATTCTATTTGATAACCAGGCTGTTATAATAAAGAGTACTTGTTTTAGACAAAAAGGAATTAATTATTTTATCATTTGTTAGAACTCGTATTCCGAGGATTCGTGAATTTCCGATAGCCAGAAGAATTCTGTGTAGGCTGGAAATTTACGAATCCTCGGAATGTGTCGAGATCTTGGGAACTTCTTATACCGGACATTTAGATATAACTAGAATGTTCTTCCCATATCCAGGATGTTCTAGAGAAAAATCCAATATTCTCACAGAGATTGATTGTAGTGTAGAGTAATGAATATCTTTTAGATTTAGAATATATATTTGCTTAATGGGAATGAAATAGTAATTCTCATCTTCTTGAAACGGTCTATTGATGAAAGTCTTAGAGTGTCTACCACCCCTTGAATACTCGGGGAATTTTTTAAATCTGAAAATCTCAGGGAAATCTATGAGGTGTACCTGTCCACAGTTGGTAAGAGCACTTCCCTGGCAAGGCGAAGGTTGTGGGTTCGATTCCTACTCCTGACCGGATTTTTTTCATGTGCTGAAATCCTCTATTATAGAGATTATCGTTTTTCACTTGTGAAATTCCAATAATATACAAGATGCTTGGACTGGGTGGTGGGATTTAAAAAAATGTCGTTGTCTACACGTTCCACTATACTAAGAACTCAGGGAATTTTGAAAAAAAAAAAGAAAAACCTGGAAACTTCAGGGAATTTCAAGTCACCAAATTAGTAGACACCATGATATAGACACTTTACGCTTTGTGTGTGTTGTTTCAACAAATTTTTCAGTTGCCAATTACAAACCTAGTCATTACAATTACAAGTACAGTTATCTACCCCCTTCCTCAATAGGCGTAGAAGAATTAATTTTTAATAAGTAGAAAATATGTTATAAAAATAGCAAATTAAAACCTAAATAAACAGTCGACACTTACGGTATGGCAGGGCCAAATTTGACCCCGATGTCCAGAAAACACTGAAATTATTCATACTTAAGGTTACCAGACGTCCCGGTTTTCCGGGACATTCCAGATTTTCAATGAAAGAATTGACTGCCCCGAAAATTGCTTGAAACTTGGTGAATGAGCACATCTTTATCAGAGCTCTGTATCCAGGAAAACCTAGCTTCCTGACCATTTGTCTTCTTGCAAAAATCATCGGGACTTTTAATCAATGATCTACTTTTATAAACTTTTTTCAATTTCACCCTTTCATAATTTATGGATGACAGTTGCTAATACACAGCCTTGTAGCTTACTATTTGCTTAAGGGTCAGGCGAGGTAAGTATGATCAGGGGCCATACAAATTTGCTGAGATGTGATAAAAATCTGAAACTTTTGTTGGTAGTTGGGAAACACCACAAAGGATTTTCTTTACCATTATAAGCTCCATACAAGTAATAGTTTTCAGGTAATGCAATTTTCAAAAATGGAAGAAAATTAATTTGAAATCAAAATCGGACAACACTAAATTCAAATTTCAATAACGCAATGAGTTTAATCGCGAGGGAAATAGGAATGATCTCGTTTTGTAGCCTAAAGTTAAGGCTTTGTCATGAGCACAAATCCATCCTTAATAGTGTATGTTGCTTGTGATTTATATCCCTGAACATACTTACCCCTCTATTTAACAGGTCTGGGAAAGAGTGATCACGAATGTGGGAAAGTATGATCACGCATTACAAGTGAAGAATACTCTTGATGTACAAATTCACTAACACAGTGGAGCCAGACCAAGGACCTACATTAAAAAGACTAACAGAGGTTTAGGGGGACTATACACAGTGGAGACTGGACATTGCATAAACTCAATCGCAAAAAGATGTTCTAAGTCGTGAAGTGTCAAGAAGGTTCATTATTCAATTTTCCACACTAATTTTATATGTAATAGGATGGAAGAGTAGGCCTGTAAGAAAAATTGACACTAAAGGTAGGCTGGTAGCTAGTTATGGTAGTGGCGGAGGGAGATCAGCAGACACTCCATTTGCTGAAGAACAAGAACTCGATGAAAAGCTAAAATGTATGACCGAGTGGGGTTCTCGCTTAACTTCGAGCGAGGTATGGAATGTATTTCACGAATACATACGAGGGTCATTTGAAAAGTTCTCGGCATGAAATACAAAACAGGAGCATTTGTCTAAAAAACAAAAAATTCGTGTTTATCTTTCTACACAGTTTCTCTTTACAGTAATTCAATTGGTTAAACGATATTTGCGTCATTGTGGCAAACAGATTCCTCTAGGCCTGCAAAATACTACTCCACTGACGTTTGAAGCTCTTCGTCTGAAGAAACTTGAGGTCAAGCAAAATATTCTTTCAACTTCGAGAAGAGGTGGAAGTCTGGTGGAGCCAAATGTGGCGAATATGGTGGATGTGGCATCAAATCATAACCCAACGCATTGATTTTTGCCATTACAATGACACTTGTATGGGCGTGAGCATTGTTGTGATGCAAGATGATTTTCTTCTTTGCTAAACCAGGCCTTTTTTTGTGTTACTTTTTTTCCTTTCGTTGAACTAAAAGCTGCGCATGGTATTTACCAGTATTGATTTTACCTCCTGGATGGTAGTCAATGACAAGGATACCTTTTTCAACCCCCCGAACCTCCCTAAATGTCATATCTTTCCGGCAGAGTTCACATACATGGCCTTCTTTAGAGGTGCAGTACCAGGATGTTTCCACGGCTTTGACTGCTGTTTTGTTTCTGAAGTGTAGTAAAGTGCCCGTGTGTCATCGGTTATTATGAATGGCAAAAGATTGGAATGTGCTACCGTGATTACGCTTCTCCATACCATGTTCACACTTACCTCGAATCCGGGATAAAAGTGATCGCGACACTTTGCATCACATAATATTTCTTTGCCAAACTATGAGTTATCGTTTCTATATTCCACGCCCATTAAAGCTAAAACACGGTTTGTAGTTAGGAAAACTTTCAATATTCTATCCAACTTTATTTTATATAAGCACTTAAAAAAAAAAAAAGATCCTACTTACCTCGCCTTACTTCAGATTTTGTAACCCCTTATGACACCACAAAAGTACGCATCTTCGAAAACAATTATGGTTGCCACTCGAAACCTGCAGCGACTAAAATTAAAATAATGATTGTTTTGAACTAACATGGCAAAAAAAAAAAAAAAAAAAAGTCGAGCAACATGCATAGGACCACTTGACATGGATTTATCCACTATTCATCTCAGCAACCCCGAAAACTACGGATTCGACACGAATATCGCTCGTTTTCGATTATTTTTACATGTCATTTCCTTCCCACCCCACCCTTAACCCCGCATTACTTTG
>JAGDQP010001861.1:0-43318 GCA_022664845.1 Lepisma saccharinum
ATAAAGCGGAATAACTTTCATCCATTTCGTGTTTCCACTTTTTACAGTGTGACAACCCACCTGTTGCATTATAGCAATGGCTTATCATACGACGCGTTTGTAATTTTTTTTGCAATGAAAATAATATTGTCAAAGTCACCGCATTATCTTCACTAAATGCAGTAAAAGAAAAATCACCAGGTCCGAATTTGTAAGGAAATAACTGAATGAAACATAGAAAGACGTACTTAGGGGTGAGTCCGAGGGGTCCGACCCTCCTCCTAACTCAGAGTTTTGGGGCAGAATTATTATAATTTTAGACATAATTATGTACATTTAATATACATTTCATGCCCAGACGCACCTTTGACATTCCCTCTTCCTCCCCCCGAAAACCCGTAGAACCTCCTAAAACCAACTTCTGGATAACTGTCTGCCCCAAAACATTCATTACCTTGGTACAATATATATATATATATATATATAGCGTAGCCTAGTCGGTAGCGCGCTCGACTTCAGTGCGAGCGGTCCCGGGTTCGATTCCCGGTGGGGGCTCAAAAATTTCGGTGTTGACCCAGCATCGTGAGGACAATTGGGGAGCTGCTGTGAATAAAAGACAGTGGCGATCACAGTGAGAGCTTCGGCTCTCCTCTCCCAACCCGTCTGGTCAGCGTGGGAGCAGTAGACCAACTCCTCCCTTCGGGGAGAGGCCTCATCCACTAGTGGATTGAATATGGCTGTGATGTATTATATATATAAATATATATATATTTATCTCGTCGCGTCTACAGATGTCAGCAGTCCACGGTATATATATAAAATAAATCACAGCCATATTCAATCCACTAGTGGATGAGGCCTCTCCCCGAAGGGAGGAGTTGGTCTACTGCTCCCACGCTGACCAGACGGGTTGGGAGAGGAGAGCCGAAGCTCTCACTGTGATCGCCACTATTTTATTCACAGCAGCTCCCCAATTGTCCTCACGATGCTGGGTCAACACCGAAATTTTTGAGCCCCCACCGGGAATCGAACCCGGGACCACTCGCACTGAAGTCGAGCGCGCTACCGACTAGGCTACGCAGGAGCTCATATATATTGCTTATCCGTTATTTCGTTGTTAGTCTCGGATCTGTGTCACAATGACTTGCCGTAATTTCCTGTTTACGGGGGAACGTAGCGAATAGAAATGCATTCATTATTAAATGGACGACAACAGAAAAGCACTATTTGTACACATTTTTATACACTTGGATTTACTTACTAACTTTCTTTCTTCCTTAAGAAACAACACTGAAGTATTCCTAGTTAAGTCTTCCTACTATCCAAAATCTTCTGTATCTCTTCGTATAGGTCTTCGATTTCCTCCTCCGGATGTGATGTTGGAGAATTCGCTTGTAAAATTACCAAACTATATATCGTACTCATTTATTGGGAACTTCCAGTTCGTGTGACTCTAAAGCTGACATAAATAACAAAATAACATTGAAACAGGGAGGTAAGAAAACAGTTTATTTATTAAATTAGAACATTTAATTAATTTTAACAATTCTGATAGTGATCTATTTATTTATTTATTCCGGTTCCCTCGCATACAATCCCTTTTTATATTTTCAGGTATTAAACAATGTTTCATCTGAAAGTTGTTCAAAATTTCGTATTTGTCTCAAAGAAAGCAAAATCAACTATCTTGATTACTCGTGCGATTATATCTGAAATTCCTTCAATTTTTGTGATCCGTGACTTCAGGTCTTTATTAATTATAAAGTCAACGCCTGTCGGTTTTCCACTTTCTGTTCCTTTGAAGTAGAACGTGTGTCCTGACGGTAATTACAACTGTTCTTCATTCTTCCTCCATACTTCCGATAGTCCTATGATGTCCCACTTAATCAAGTTCATTCTGCAATTCTTCTAATTTGTCCTCTCCTGGAAGTGACTGACAGTTGAGTCGCCACGTATAGATCCGTTCGAGTTGCCGTGTCGGTGTCCTGGAAGTCTACAGTCCAAACCCGAGAATTTTGACCCTCTGACTTCCTGCAGGAATGGCTGCTGCTAGCTGCATATCGTCCTCCGCGCAATGAGGGTGTCCGAATCTGTTCCCTTACTTGTACCGTCATGTGTAAAGAAAGGAGGGGTGCAGACATTTGACTCACCACGCTGTCTGCTAATAGGGGTTGGAGAGCAACCCATCCAAGTTTGTTCGCCAAGCAGTTGCTTGGGTACTAACAGGCCCCACAACGTGAACGTATGGATTCGACATTAGGCGTCTACCCCAGTCGGTTCCCTTAAGCCTTAGCAAGAGGAATTAAGGGGTCTCCTCCCAGTTAGTGGAAGAAGCCTTTTGGGGCTACTTTCCAGGTTTGCCGGTCCTGTCCTGGTTTCACGGCAAATGCATATATGAATCATTTATATAAACACCGTGCACATTTTAGACCCAAAGCCACTATAAGCATCAAAATAAATGATGTGAGAAATGCGCTGAGCATGCTTAAAAATTCTGTATACCTAGAAAGAAGGGCGTAGTCATAAAGAGGTCCGGCCCTCCAAAAGTCTATCTAGAGAAGCTAACTATAGTGTTGAACAAAAATAAATGTTAAGTAACTATGTTGAAAAATATCAAATTCGACATATTGAGGTGACCTTGAGGGTATAGTTGTCGAATTGTATCTAGTGAAACAGAACTAGTCTTTACAAAAAATATCTTGCTGAAGTTTCAAGTTTAACAATTTAAGGTATTATGTCGTAATCAAGTGCAATCTTGATCTGCAGAAGTAGTATAGTTTTCCTTTCATTAAAAAAAAAAACTGTTTTCGAAATAAGTGTATTTGAGTATGTTCACAGGTGTATTTCAGACAGTATTAAAAACAGCAATTTTTACCTGTTAAATAATAAGAGCTAAATGAACTGTATACACGAGGACTTTTGCAGCAAACTGGAATAAAGCACTTACAGTTAGCTAAGGTGTTTTCAGAAGTGCATATCTTGCTCCTTTTTAGTGCATATTTTATGTATTTTAAGTGAATAATTATCCGTGCCCTACTTATTACCATAGCAACGAAGGAAAAACTGTTATTTTTATCTCAAAACTTCTTCATACTTCAAACTAGTTAACCTGACGCATTATCTCATGTGAATCCTTCGATAACGAATTTGAGATATAAACATTGATCCAACCAAGAGTACGAAAAGCCCTGCAAAGTACACAGCGTGATATAAATTGTGGTTGTGTACTAAGGTTATGAGCAATTCCTCATCAATGTGGGCGCTAAAGTCATGCTTCAGTTTCATTCATCGAAGTATGGAAAAGTAACTTCTATTACCTCTCAGAATATCTACTACAGGGTATCTACCAACTTTTGAAAAATGAAATCCTTGACTTTTTCTTTGAGCTTTTGAAAAGAAAAAAATCCCTGAGCATATTACTGATCGAAAACCTTTAACATCTTGACCCACGGACAAGTCACTAGAAAATTTTCAGCAAAACCTCAACTGCACCTTTCCCGTCAAATTTATTTGGTTCTTTTTAGGGAAGGCACAACTTTCCTTGATGTGGATGTCTGGCTCAAGAACAATCGACTTGTGACAGGCGTTCATATCAAATCTACCAACAATATGCAGTATCTCCATTTCAACAGCACCCATCCATCTCTTGCTGTCCGGGACTCCCGCATCTTTTCCTCTGATGACCTACTTCAAAGTTATTTCAGTCCCCCTCTTCTCAGCTCTCACCGACGTGGATATCGCAAACGCCTCATCCGTTCTAGAAATCATCCTATCTCCAACCGCCCTCCCCGAGAAGCTTCCTCCGTTCCCAATCTTCTCACCCAGTACCACCCCAGCCTTCAGGTTCTCCAAAAGCTTCTTAAACTGGCGCATCCCATACTCACTGCGTCACCTGAAAGTTCTCCCGTCATGTCCCAAAATAGTCTACCGCAGACTTCCGAATCTCACCAAAACAGGATCAATGCCGCCTCCTCCCCACAAACCTAGCAAGTGCAATAGACCCCGGTGCAGAACCTGTCCCATTTTTTATCCCGGTCTGACCTTCGAACATCCTGTCACTCACAAGACGTACTCTTTTCGACACTCTGGCAGTTGCATACCTTTCAACCTCATTTATCTCCTACTCTGTAAACTATGTTCCGCCTTCTACGTTGGCGAAACCCAAACTCCTCTAACAATCCGCATCAACAACCATCGCTACTCCTCCAAATCACAACTTCCGCACCTCCCCATACCTTGAACACACATCTTATCATGGCTGCACCTTTGACGAAACCTTTCGCGTCCGCATTCTGAAAATTCTGAACCCTGACTGACCTGCCACAATTAAAAAGTGATGGGAGGATTTTTTATCCTCTCCGCAAACCATGAACCTGACCTCAATTGCTTGTACCTCTCAGCAACACAGTTTCTTCTTTCATTCTCTTCTTCATACAGTATATATTCTTTCTTTGTTCCACCTTTCCCCTTCATCCTCATTATTATTATTTTACCGTCCCCTCTGGTTATTTATCCTCTTATTCTTTTAGGAAGTCCATTACCTACTCCTAGTAACCTCCGCACTTCTCAATTTGGTGTTTTTCTCCGATCGATCTTGTCATTTTCCCGCCTCCATAACCTGGCCACACTGTTACCTAGCATCTGTTAGCAACATGGCGTCTTAGCACAAGTCCCGCATCAGTCCGATCTGTCCCTTTTCTCTCCTATCAACTGAAAACTCTATTGCGAAACGTTGCCACTTTTCTGTTGTTTGTGAAGTTCCTGTACGCCTGCCTGTCTTGGTATTGTATAATGTATGTAAGTGCCTTTTTATATATATTGTGGACAGGATGGGATAACACACTTTGAAGCTGCCCTCAGAACTGAAACAATTTGTAGTCACGCCAGGGTCGTTGCTTCAACACGGAAGAAATTCCTGTAATTCCGTTTTTGACATAAATACAGCGACAGCAAAGGAGAAGGGAGAAGAGAGGTTAGCGAGAGTCTAACAAGTGTAGTTGGGAGAGATCGCTTCATTGCTCGAATTAGGCAGGTCCTGTTGTTCGTGACCTGCCTCCCAGGCTTTGGGCGCCATAGAGCCAATCATTCTATGGTACATAATAAATTGGGCGTCACTTGGGAACTAGCGAGCTAGCTGGTTCTTGCTTGGTTGAAGCCATGTTGGAATTTGGGAACGTCGAAACCAACGACCCCTGTCTGGTAAGTGGAACTGTGATTCGGAATGCTTGGTATGAAATTCATTCCCGCTGGTGGGACTCGTTCCGCCCGTCTTCCCATGATTAGGGTTCAGTCCTAGGGTTAATAAACTCACCTTTTATAAGAGTTGAGCTTATTATTCCATTTGGTTCCTAGTGTCAATTCCCCCATTTATGTTTACCTTTCAGTTACGTCGTCCCAGAATATCCTACCAGGTGTTTGTCGCTTCAAGGTAAGGTTTTCCTCAGGTTCACTAGACGAACTCTGGGAAGGATATTCACCTTCTAGATCCCGGTTGGTTGGAGGCCACATGTAATTTGTACATTACCGGAGTATCCTCTCGGTATTCGTCTCCCTTGGTAAAGGATTGCCTCAGTCACACCAGGCGAATGCTTGGATGGTACTCAGACTCCGACTTAAGAGAATGTGAGAGGGAACATTGTCGTGATGCAGTGTCCATCCCGCTTGCCATTTCGCGGGACGTTTTCGTCGGATTGCCCCCCTCAGTCGTTTCAAAACCTGCATGTAGAAAGAGCCATTAACAGTTTGTCCAGGTGGTACAAATTCATGGTGCACCACACCACAGCGTCCCCGTAAACTGTTTGCAAGGCTAACAAAGTTAATCTCTCTGCAGCAGATTTCCCCAATCTGCACATGAATTTGATGTTCGCCCTTTGCTCGATCTGCGACATCGTACCAACAGACCATCACACACTCTCCCACACATCGCTTGTTGTGGGGACATGGCTCGCAGAAACGAACATTCGACTCCTCTACCAGCTTCCCTACTCACCGGATTTAGCACGGCTGATTTCTGGCTCTTCCCCAAGATCAAAAAGAGCCTCAAAGGTAACCGTTTTTCCACCGTCGAAGACATCAAAACCAAAGCGACGGCTAAGCTTCGGAAGATACCAAAACAGGACTTTCAACGTTGTTTCCAGCAATTGCAGGAGCGGTGGAACAAGTGTGTGTGTGTGTGCTGAAGGAGCCTATTTTGAAGGCGATTAAGTAATTGTGTACCTACATTGTGGTAATAAATAGCTACAACGAAATTCCGGGAACTTTCTGACTGGTCTTCATGTATATATATATATATAACACAAAGAAAGACGGAAAACAACAGGTGAAATTTTAAAAGACAGGATTTGTACTTACGTATTATCTTGACCAAAATTCACGTACACAATGAACTAAAAACTTCACGCCACATCCGGTTGGTTACCATAGCAAAGGTACAAAATCAGTTGTGGAAGTAACGTCTGTTAAAATTTTTCGATCTGTTGATTATTTCGGTGACGAGTGGAAACTGACTGAAAGAGCAGAAAATAGTACTGACTGTACGTACGTTTGCTACATATGACCGAGATTTGATCCATATATGAGGGAAAGTGCAAGAAAGGATATATGAACTAAATTTTATTCCGATATTTAAGAATTTTATGAAACACATACAAACGGACTATTAACTTTCGAAATCTTGATTTATGCTATACCTTGCACACAGCTTGGTCGCGCCCATACACTTCATTTTATTATTATCTTATCTTTAATAGCATGGTCGCGCTAATCCGAACGACCTTCAGACAACCATGAGATTCCCTCAGTAATCCAAACAATTCCCTCGGTAATCCGAACAGCTTGAGTAAACAAATATTCGGATTAACGCGACCCTCTTGTACTTTTCTTACAATATCAAGTTGAGCATCTGTACGTCGTCTTGAGTGTGTGTCCTTAACTGTAACCGAATTAGCAACCTCAGTTCAAGCTTCTTACTTATAATTATCACGTCTTTTTAAATCAAGAACACAGTAATCAACGATGAATTATCCTCCTAATCATATCAACGTATTCAAAATTGCGTTCAACGGCAATGCGAGAAATTTGTTTACTTACGTAATTGGCGCCTTCTACTTCAAAGTTTGTCCTTTGGACACAGAAACAAAGGAGCACGTGTTTCATTGTAATTATGACAATTTGGCACAAAGCACAAAACCGTAACGAGTTGTTGAATATCAACACTACAAAACACCTGTTTGTTTAGACTGAAACATGGCAGGTTACCACGGCGACCTCCCGGATATGACGTAAGAATTTCGCCCTCAATTACACTAGTCACAACATTTTCGGCTTCAGGCGTGTTCAGTTGTAAACAAGAAACAAGTTCATTGACCACACGTGCACAATTTGAAGAGAAACAAGATAACGGACGTCCACATCAAAAACAATTGAAGTTCTGCGCGTGCGCAAGTACTGATAGGAAATGGTGTTGCGTGTTGAAAACTGAGCTGGGTATAATAACTGGGAGTCAGTCAAGAAAACGCTGTCAGGAAAGTGGAATTCAGTATAGAAACCGCAGTAGGAGAAAGTGGGATACTGCATAGAAAACACAGCCAGAAAAATGGGACGAGTTTAGAAAACGCAGTCAGAGGAAGTGGGATATAGTATAGGAAACGCAATAAAAAGGGAGTAAGTTGCAAAGTCAATCATAAAAAGTGGGAGTCAGTATAAGAAACGCTAAAAGAAAAAAAAAACGGAAGTCAATGGGCAGAGAAGGAGGGAAGTGTGGGTAGAGAGAAAAAAAAAAGTTTATACCAGATTCTAGTTTTGCTCTCAAGCCCTGAATGAAAGCTTCTTCCCAGAGACGACGTGTTTGTTGTGGGGGTATGGATTATAGCTATACGGAAACTTTCATCGAAGTCAGTGCACTGGCGAATCGGGTCTGTTGGTGACGAAAAAGTTGTGGCGATTATTGACACGAAGGCTCAAGGGACCTCATTTGTTGGCGGGAACTGAAGCAAATGGGACAAAGGGCTAGTGTGGGCCAAGAGGTTTCTAAGATTGGGAGGATGCTGAAAAACTAATCTCGGCTTGGTGGGAAAGTAAAATCTTGTATCAGACTCAGATCGAGTATATGGATGTAAGAATGTGTTTGATCTTAGTAAGGCCAAAGGATTCGGGTTGGTGTTGAGAGTATGAGTGGGTTGTGTGTGTGGTTGCACGTCGAATCTGTTTGATTATGAGGTTAAGTGGGTAGCCTCGGTTGACTAGAGCGGAGGCGTTGGTTGCGGAGGTCGTGGAATTCAGGCGTTGTCCTTGTTATGGCCACATGTAGCCATGTGAGCCACGTTCGTTTAGGCCGTATGAGGCCAATAGCTTGGCCCACGTTTTTGCAATAAAGTTTATGTTGACTTAGGTTTGGGTTTATGTAAACTCGGTTATGTTAGGAATAATACAATTTGTATAATCAAACCTAACCAAATCTAACGTACATTAAACTATGTGTCGTGATGTAACTTATGTAACGGGGTATGTAGTCTCTGTGGCTATCTTTCCGATTTGGTTTATATGCTCGTAACTGCACGTTTGTTGGACGATGTAGCGTGAATTTCCGTGCGAGTTGTCAACTGTTTGATGTTGCAGTAGTAGTAGTAAAACTATTTAGATGGCAGGCTTTTTTATATCCTGAGAACTAACTTAGCAACATATGAAAATTATGTTTTATGAATGGAAACTCCTACTGTTTGGATTTTATTTATGTCATGTTGTCGGGTGCTTAATGCTGAAAGTAAATACTTTCAGTTATAAGATTTTGTATACGACAATTTATCTTATGTAGATAAAGTGTTGTCGGAGATCCGTCAACAGAGCTTTTATATTCTACGTCTTTATAGACTAAAAAACTCTTAAATGAAAAGTAACTCTTCTCTTGTGTAAAACGACATAACTCGCTAGTGGATCTTGTGTCCCCTAGGATATGGGTGTTATTGTGTGAATTTTGAAGTTGTGTGTTGTGATGGAATGTGCGTGTGAAAATGTACGATTATGTGCGAAATATAGTCAATATAGTGTCAAATAATAGTTCTTTCGCAATACTGATATCATGGTGTATTAAATATAATAAAATCGAATGAATTAACAATATATTAAGAATAGTGAAACATCTAAAGAAGTTTAGGCCTAAAAATTAAGTCTCATTTGTTAGGCCTAACCTACAAGGTTAAAATTATATTCATGTCACATCAAAGCTTTTGGGAAAGCCACCAAGGCCCATATGAAATTGTTTTAACTGCGAATAACAAAAACATGAGTTATATGACCATTTCTATATCAAAATTATTAATTAATTGTGGTGCTAATTTTAAAAGAATTAACCTCATGGCAAATCACAAGTCAAACTCATCTTTGATACGAGAGTTAAAGCTTAGTAACTTTTTACAAAGTATTGAACTGTTAAATAGTCTTAATCTCAAAGCTAAAATTCCTAATATGCTTTTACAAAAGATCTGCTATTGTTTATGGAATTCCAATTGATGTGACAACTGAGGAAATCATGGAAAATTCTGAATGTGTGTATCCAATACTAAATGTTACAAGATTGAAACAAAAATATTCAAAGGAAACAGGAAACGTACAATTACGAGATACTAAACTGATTGAATTTATCTTACAATCTTAACAACTTCCTGCATACATAAGTGTCTATAGAGTGAGATTTCCTGTCAGAACGTAAAGTACAACAATGCCAAAACTGTTTTTTATTCCGTCATAGTAAAAATTCTTGTTCAAACATAAAAAAATGCGTACAATGTGCAAGACCAGCTCCTCCACTACCATGCTCTAACTCAATAAAGTGTGGTAATTGTAATGCAAATGATCATCAATCAAATAATTCCAAATGCAAATGGATATTAATAAAATAATGGAAGAAGAACGTATCTCATATAAGGATGCAGTAGCTAAAGTTAAGCCTACAAATTTTCAAAATTCATCTACTTGCAAGTTATCTTATGCTCAAGTGTTGTTAGAGAACTCAAATCAACATGACAGGACACTTGCAAATCCTAATCTCAATTCCAAGTTAAATTACAATGAACAACCGCTACATCCTCACAATAAGCGCTTTAAATCTAAACTTACCGACCTTGAAGTACGCAGAATACAAGACTCATTGTCTGACAAAATAAGCATGAAGAATTATGCAAAAATAATGAAAATATTAAGCAAACCCAGCAAAATACCTGAACTGATGAATTGAACAGAAACCAAACTACTTCTCTGACTTCTTCAATCCAAAAATTGCAACCTAATTCATCACAAGTGTTAACTACTAACAATACTGATAAAACAAACAATATATCAGGAACTATTTCAAAAGTAGTAATTAAACCAAAAGTTACAGATGAACCTTGTGAACAAAGCAATCTAGTCCAACAAAATATATCATCTGACACTTTGAACCGGAACCAAACCAGTGTATTCCTCTTAACTTCAGAATCATCCATGCATCATAACCTACTACAAATGCAGTCACATAGTATAATACAGATATAACATCTTCTATCATAAGAAAGATTAGTTCTACTGAATCAAAAATGCAAGCACAAGAATCATACTTAAATGTATATCAAGATTATACTGATTATTCACTAATACCACCATCACCTTATATATCTATACAAAGTCCTATGGTTATGCAATATTTACTGAATAATGAAAATTAAATTTGTTATAGTCACGAATTTAAAATAAAATGAACTTCAAAACTGTAACGTACACGCAATGAATGGGCATATTAAGCCTTTTTCGCGTAAGACTATAGAATACGAATACCCCTAGGCTATGAGTTATAGTTATATACCAAGTGTCGCCTCACCTCCAATTTGAGGTCAATAAAAGCAGGCATCTTGGCCATTGGTAGTTTATGTATGACGTCACGATACGCCCGCGATTGGTGTTACCTACCTTGAGATTTATATTGAAGAAGCCTTGACTGAAGTTAACCATAGAAGTAATAACCGGAGCGTTACAATTATATTAATAGTAAAGAAAAGGGCATAGCAAAATGGCTTCCAAGCGTGAGGCTCGAGATGGAAGATTAGTGAAACTGAATGAGGATAGTGAATTACAAGGAACTGAAGGTGACATAGCTAGAGTGAGCGATTGTGAATCTGTGGATGCAATGATGCGAATGTTGAAAGAATTTATGGAGGAAGAGCGACGTAAGGAAGATAGAAAGATGGAAGAAAAGCAGAAAAAAGAAGAAATGAAAAAGGAGAAGGAGAGGTTGAGAAGTGAGGAAATAAATGAGAAATTTGAAAGCATAAGTAAGGTGGTAACAGGATACAACAAAGATTGCATACAAGATAAGGAGCAGGTACAGGGTGCAAAAGAAAGTGTTGAGCCAGAAAAGGAGGTTGAGGAGTGAGCGGTAATACAGGAGTGTAAGGAATCACAGAGAAAACAAGTCCAAGAACCAAAGGGATGTGTGGAAGAGCGAGAGAAAAGGGTGAGAGCACAGACGGGTACTGAACAGATTACTCTAACCCATATGAAGGAAAGACAGGGTGAACAATTGCTAGTAGAGAGAAATGTATTTACAGGCAACAGTAGTACTATATCAAGCGGTGCATGATCATCGAAGGAGGAGAAAGAACGAAGGAAAAGGGAGAGAGGATGAGAAGCAAAGTTTTTTTTTTTAGGAAAAGCTAAAGCTAGAGGTTAGGTCGGTTATGAAAATGTCAAATGTTAAGACTGTAATGAGTGGTGAAGAAAAAGTACCGGAATTGAGTCGTAGGATAGAGAGTATTGAGGTGACTCAACAGAGTATGTCTTGTGTGGAAGTGCAAAAAGGTGAGCAATATGAACAAAGCAAATGAAAGTGAATTGGTATTTATGTCGGAAACAATATTTAATAAGACTACAATAATAACCACGCAGCAACGACAAGAAGGTTTGGAGAATGAAGAAAGTCACATGAGAATTAGACAGAAACGTGAATTAAATATCACAGAAAGGAAGGTACCAGGACGACTAGAAGAGAAAAGGAAGAAGAATAAAGGTCGTAGGAATAAGAAACGTTAGAGAAAATATGTCGAAACAAAGGGGAAGAAATATGTATGTTCTAAAGAAAAGGGGGTTGGTGTTATATTAGCACAAAAATGAAAAGTGAAGGTCGAGGAAGTAGAAGGAAACAAAGAGCAGTTCCTAAGAGTAGAAAATCTAAGGCGGACACGGTACCAAATCCACAATCCACCAATTCATTGCATGTAAACTTTGAAAATGAACAAGGTAATGACAGCTATGAGATTCAGGAAGTAAAGACGCCGTACCTGTGGATAGTTCCTGACTACTTATTGAGCCCATTTGCGGTACCGATAATGATGAAATGGCACAAGAAGGAATGGGTCAAACGGTATGAATCAATATACCACCCAGTACAAGGAAGTGATAAACTGTTGGTAACGGACAATAAGTGGACGAAATTATATAAGCAATGGTATAAGAGAAAACAAAAAACCAAAGCTAACGCCTGTAAGATATGGGAACGTAGAATCCTAAATAGGATATTGGAGCGAGAAAGCGATGGGTGGATAAGGAGGATTCTTATCAAATCTATAATTAATAAGTACAAACTGTCGACGGTCAAAGAAACATTTTTCAAAAGAAATAGGCATTTATCGAAGATAATAAACAAGGCACATGAGAGTTTAAGGAGTTGAATAGGATTGGATGGTCAAGAGGAAGGCAAATGGTGATAACTAAAGATATGATTGTTAATGAAAGTTAGTATAAGGGGCAATCAACTGAAACCCGTTCGTTCCATGTATTATTGGTATAGTGTGTAGGAGGATATTGTTTGTTTAATAGTGTGTAATGGCTAATGTCCCTGTGTGTTGGGTGTAGGAATATTGTTGATACGTGTTTCCGTTTTGCAGGTATAACGAGAGAAAGATGGCGTTCAAGATCACCAATCCGTCCAAACAGGACCAGAGTGCCGTCATCCAGTTTCTGAGTGCCGAAGGTTGTCAACCAGCTGAAGTGTTCCGGCGTATGAAAGACGTGTATGGTGATGCATGCGTCTCCAAAACAAGTGGTGGACTGGGCCAGAATGTTTCCGAAGGGGCGTGAACAAACCACTGATTATCCCCGTCCTGGTCAAGCCCATGTTGTTGCCACAGACGACTTCTTGCTGCGCATTGTTGCTGAGGATGAAACTTGCTGCCATCATTTTGAACAGAGTTCAAAGGCTTCCAGTATACAGTGGAAACACCCCTCATCTCCACGTCCCAAAAAGTTCAAGACACAACCGTCTGCGGGGAAAGTTATGGTGTCAGAGATCTTTGATTGCCATGGACCATTATTGCTCGACTTCAAGGAACCAGGACAGTCCATCAACGCCGCACGCTACTGTCAGACCTTGACACAGTTACGGAGAGCCATCAAAAACAAAAGGCCTGGTTTATTGACCGCTGGAGTCATTGTGTTGCATGACAACGAGCGTCCACACGTTGCAAACCAAGTGCAGGATTTGTTTCAACGATTCAAGTGGAAAATGTTGCGACACCCGAACTACAGCCCTGACCTTTCACCTTGTGACTTTCACATCTTTGAGCCTCTAAAGAAGGCATTGAAAGGTAAGAATTTCAGTCTGACGCTGAGGTTCAGGACGCTGTGCGTGATTGGTTTGATAGTCAGCCGTCCAAATTTTACATGGACGGCATTTGTAACTTAGTGACACAGTGGGACATGTCTCTCAACGCTCATGGTGGCTTCTTCTGAACAATATTTGTACTGCACGCTAACCATAGACGCCTCTAGATAATGTACAAGTTTCCGCTCGAAATAAAATTTATTTCATAAATTATGACCACTGAACGGGTTTCAGTTGATCCCCCCTCGTATATAGATTGCTTAATTGACTATTGAGATAATTTTGTTGAATATTATGTTAATCCTGTTGATCTATTGTTAAATGATATATTGGCTGTTAGCGTAAATAATTGCTTTATTAAATATTATACCAGGGTGACATATGTTCGTAGCGTTGGGTGGCCCCGCCCACTCGATGCCGGAAAACCATGTGCAACATGTAGAACAGGTGAAGGTGGTGGTGCAGAAAGTGTCACGTGTCTGTCTGATCACAGCGCTAACGGTATGTGGGAGGAACTAC
This sequence comes from Lepisma saccharinum, assembly GCA_022664845.1. Classification (NCBI taxonomy): domain Eukaryota; kingdom Metazoa; phylum Arthropoda; class Insecta; order Zygentoma; family Lepismatidae; genus Lepisma; species Lepisma saccharinum. Next base: position 14,126 of record JAGDQP010001861.1, read on the forward strand.
GCGTTGAATACACAGTTGGCAGGACAATGGCTGAGGAGAAACGTGTGTCGTGTGCTTCTGCGCCATTACTGGAAAAAGGGGTTGAATGCAGCAGCAACAGCCAAGGAAATTTGTGCCGTAGAAGGTGAAGGTACTGTCCACAGCTAGAAAATGGTTTCAATGTTTTCGGTCTGGTGACACCAGTCTCGATGACAAGCCCACGAGTGGACACCCTGTGACGACGGATACCGATGCCCTCCTGAACGCTGTTGAAGGAAACCCAGCAACCAGTACCCGTCAGCTGGCAGATGAGGTCCAGACATCACAAACCAGTGTCATTCGTAATCTGCATCAACTTGGGTTTCGCTCCAGGCAACCGAGAATGGTTCCCCATGATTCGACTCCCGCTCAAGCTCAACAACGTATGACCCTGTGTGAAGAACTGCTTCGAAACCCAACTGACAACAGGTTTTGGCGGCGGATCATCACGAATGATGAAAAGTGTATCTTTCTTTGTTATCCTGACACCAGGAAACAATGGCTTCGACCAGGTACCGAGGCGCAGCCAGTGGTTCAAAGAGGGCAGTTTGAAGACAATGCTGTGTGTGTGGTGGAATTTCGAAGGTCCGGTGCACTGGGAGCTCGTTCCGTTGATGGGACATTCTATGCTGAACAGATGCAACGGGTATACGAAATTGTGCGCCGTCGTTATCTAGTACTGGTGAACCGAAAGCGACTGCTCCTCCAATTTGGCAACGCTCCATGCCACAGGTCAAGAGTCCGCCAGCACATTGCGGACATTTTACCACCACCCCTACGGTCCCGACCTTGCGCTATCTGATTTTCATGTTTCGTTCCATGGCACACTTCCTGCGGGGCAGGCAATTCGATTCCGTGGATGATGTGACAACTGGCATTACTGAGTTCTTTGCTTCAAAGCCTGCAGCCTGGTATCGTTAGGGGCTTGTGTCACTGGTGGAGGACCATAGTGTGATAGGATGTACTTCGCCGAATAGGTTTCTGTGGTACAGTGGGAGGCGGGTACTTCACATTATACATGGAAAGGCTAAGAACATATGACTCACCCTAATATTAACGGATGAATGTGTCAAATAATGAATATTAATCTTTTGGGGATTATTTTTTTTCCTTTCGACTGGGGGCATATATGTTATGGCCACATGTAGCCACGTTAGTTTAGGCCGTATGAGGCCAGGCAAATGGTTGCAATAGCTTAAGTAAAGCCCACGTTTTTGCAATAAAGTTTATGTTCGAATTTACACTGACTTAGGTTTGGGTTTATGTAAACTCGGTTATGTTAGGAATAATACAATTTGTATAATCAAACCTAACCAAATCTAACGTACATTAAACTATGTATCGTGATGTAACGGGGTATGCAAAGTTTCTGTGTAGCTTTGTAAGATGATTTAGGAATACTAATTCTGTCATAGCACTAAAAGATATGCAAAGCATTAATAGATATGTTACCTGTATTTGCACAAGCAAGAGAAGGACGTAGACAAGCTATATTTCCGATTTGGTTTATATTGTAATGGGATATGGATAAATAGGTCAGTGTGTTAAGCACAAAAGTAAATAAACAATAAACGTTACATAAAGCTGACTAAGCATCCATAGGAAGCAGACAACCACCTCCAAGCGGCAAGTGTTGGAAGTACTGAAGATACGCCCACAAATAAGGGTATAAAAAGGCCAGTCAATCACCTTTGAAGTTATCACTTCTTCGCTCCGAAAAGTGGTCACCTCTACCTGACTTGGACTGGAGTCAGGACTCTCACCTTACCCCCCAACTTAGGTTGGTATACCTTTACCTGCTAGCTCGGACTGGAGTTAGTATCCTTTCTAGGAACAATCTCCTTTCCTAAGCCTAAGTTAAATATCATTGCAAGAGGTGATCCACTAGAGTAGTAATTACAGAGCCCATGTTCGGGACGCTCAGATTGTTATCTGTGTAACACATTGTAAATATATAATATATTGGAACTTTATAATAAACTGGTGTCGGTAAAAACGTATATAAGCATTTGCTCTATTTATTCATTAAATAACCATTCTATTAAACGATCTACGGTCATAAGGTCTCTACCATAATATTATATCGTATATGTTAAGACAGTGCTACCACGTCATATACGATCCCATCGCTACCTTACGAAGTAAGAACTACAAGTAAGAGAAATCATTACGATATGCTCGTAACTGCACGTTTGTTGGACGATACAGCCTGAATTTCCGTGCGAGTTGTCAACTGTTTGATGTTGCAGCAGTAGTAAAGCTATTTAGATGGCAGGCTTTTTTATATGCTGAGAACTAACTTAGCAACATATGAAAATTATGTTTTATTAATGGAAACTGAAGTGTATAACTGTTTGGATATTATTTGTTATGTTTTCGGGTGCTTAATGCTGAAAGTAAATACTTTCAGTTATAAGATTTTGTATAAAGTGACTATAGCTGAGAAAGACAATTTACCTTATGTAGATAGTGTTGTCGGGGATCCGTCAACAGAGCGTTTATATTCTACATATTTACAAACTCTTAAATGAAAAGTAACTCTTGTGTAAAGCGACATAACTCGCTAGTGGATCTTCTGTTATATATACCAAGTGTCGCCTCACCTCCAATTTGAGGTCCATAAAAGCAGGCATCTTGGCCATTGGTAGTTTATGTATGACGTCACGATACACCCGCGATTGGTGTTATCTACCTTGAGATTTATATTGAAGAAGCCTTGTCTGAAGTTAACCATAGAAGTAATAGCTGGAGCGTTACAATTATATTAATAGTAAAGAAAAGGGCATAGCATCCTCTGAGGGCAAGGGAGAAGGGAATAGCTTTCTTGGTGCGGTATGGATAGGAACTTGAGTAATGCAAGAATTACATGTGGTTGGTTGGTTTCTTTTTATGAATGGAAGCGTTGATGGGATGTAATGCCTCCAATGCTGTTTTCCAGTTATGTCTACATCAAGGTATGAGACTAGTGTTTGAGATTGACCAAGTGAACTGGACTACACGGAACTGGTTCAGCTGTTCTAGAAACGTGTTCAGGCTCGCCTCAGCATGAAATTGTGCACGTATGGTCAGTGAATTTTTCTTGTCTACAACTGAAGCCGAACATTTTAAGTGACTTAATAGAGTTGGGTGTAATTGTGTAGTTCAAGATACTACGCAAGTACAATTCATTTCCTGTCTATTCAAATTGTACCTATTATATTGCTTATTCGGCCTTCTATATACACTGAAGTACCAAAAATCATTGGATACCTACCTAATAACGTGTGGACCCCCCTCCAGCACAGCGAAGTGAAGCAACTCGACAAGTCGCTGGTAGTCCGCTGAAGTGTGTGCATCCACAATTCGATTGCAGGTGGAGGATCCTGGGCACGAATAACTCGTCGATGATACCCACAGGTCCTCGATCGAGTTCATGTCCGGCGATCTAGGTGACCAAATCATAAGTTTGAAGTTGCCAGAATGTTTCTCAAACTACTCGTGCACCATTGCGGCCTGGTGACATTATCATCCTGGAAAATCCCATTGTTGGTAGGGTATACGAAGTCCATGAAGCACTGAAGGTGGTCTGCAAGCAGCTAAACATAGCCAGGAGCCACCACGAGCCTGCACAGTGCCTTGTTGACAACTTGAGTCCAAAGCCTCATGGTGACTGCGCCACACCCGAACCCTACCATACGCGTGTACCAATTGGAAACGTAACTCATCTGAACACGTTACCAGTCTAAGGTCCAATCCACGTGTTCCCCGAGCCCATGTGAATTGCTGCCGCCGATGGGCAGCGATTAGTAGCGGCACACGTGCAGGTCTTCGGCTGCGATATCCCATGGAGACCAAACTGCGCTGCAGTGACCTCTGAGACACATTCCTGGGACGTCCTGCATTGATTCCTGCTGTCAGTTCACGCACTGTTGCTTTGTCCGGACGAGTCTGCACAGACGCCGCCGGTCGCGGTCATTCAGCACCCGTGGGTGGCCACTGCGTTGTCCATGATGGGTTGTAATACCTTAAATACGGTACCCACAGTCCATCTTTGACATTGTGGAGCGAGTCACGTTCACTGTCCGGACGACCCATTCCTCTAGCACCAACTGTCATCCCGGGCTGAAACGCAGATAATTCCCGTAGGGTTGCCATCATCACGGTACACGACGTTTCACTGCACTCACAGAAGTTCATCGCATACAAACTACATTTTTAACCCTTATTACATTAGAATTGTGTTCAACGTACTTAAAAAATAATAATAATAATAAACTTACCTTATATCCATACAGAAAGAACATCTATGGATATCCTGTAAAGTTATATCACATGGACGAGTCATATATTCAAAAACGCTTACCTGTTAATTGCACATAATGACCTCGTTGTGTGGTTTAAGATCAGCTTCAAGCTTTCGAGCCCACTCCGGGTTCTAACCCGGTTTAGCCGTAAGGGGTAAACAAACATTTCAGAATCGTCAACTTGGTATCCCCACCGTGCGAGGCGGGCTGAATGCAAGCTAATTGGTAAGTTTTCAAGTTTATCTCCATTATTTTTTTTCTTTTACTTAGCCCTAAACAATTTTTTCCATTGATATAATGAACCCGGAACGTGCTCGAAAGCTTGGAGCTGATCTTAAACCACACGAGACCATTATGGAAGTAGCAGTTGTGTGTTTTGACCTATGGCTATGGATGGACTGTTTACCTTCAACTGTGAATTTAACGAATTGTCAAATTTATAACCCCCCTCAATGCAAAGACAAAACACTAGACCCACCTCTACTACCAAAATACATAATACTTTCAACCTTTTCCGTATGCCAACTCAAGGAAACTTTCCCCAACATTAGTATCACATCGAATTTACAGTTGCAGCAGGTTATACTGTATAATCATAATGAAAATGAGACTTGGAAGATCTTCTTTTATTGTTGGAAATACTTGACATTGAAGTTTACAGTGACTGGATAAAATGTAACTGCGTTTAGAAATTCATAAACAAAATTCTCTTCTATATAGAGATATATAGATATATGAATGAAAGATAAGAATCAAGAATACTTCTGTTTCACTTCGTAAATGTTTGACACCACTCATTCAGACGTTTTCATAAAGCAGAACACTTTCAATCTTTCACTTTTTAAACAAACAAAATCATATGATCTGATTAAATTCACACACATATTTCCTTAAAGATTGGCCGTACAAATGATCGTAGACATTCACGTAGTGTATCTGCCCCCCACGTACAGCAGATTCATTTCAGATTGGCTCGTCATAGTTCAATGTTGTAGCGAAGAGGAAGCTTCAATGACTGGCAAAATGAAGTTTAAGTCAACAAAGAAAATAAAAATTCAAGACATTACTTTTTCAGTTGTACATACAAATGACGTCGCATGTAAGTGAAGTTTTCTAAAAACTAATGGAAATGCTGATACACACAGCAGGTGAAGCTGGAATAAAATGTTTATTAGAGTTAAGAATTCATCTAATTTACTTGTTAAAAATTTAACTTTCTTCTCATTGGAAACCTTTCTCTGCCGAATTAATTTTAGACTCAAATCATGACAATTTCCTTTAAAATTTTCTTATCGATGTTACCAGATTTAACTACAGTGAAGGTTCAATTTTGTACGATCAGAAATATGCATAAAAAATACCTATCACCGACAAGAACAAATATGTCTGCAAACTTGAAAGGTAACTACTACCAAAAGAGAACCATTACAGAGTAGTACTCCATTTATAATAGCTACAATTTTTTTCTTTGTCTTCGAGGAAGTTCCTTGCCTCGCCGCTAGATGTCTCTGAAGTCAACAGCTTATTTTCTTAAAGTTCCTGGTAAACTTAAGGTTTTATGGTTGGTTTAGGATTACCTCTTAGATTAAATATCGCCGTATGAACCAATCAGAAGCTTGAATTGATCAGGATGTTTAATAAAGTGAGCTACTGAGCTCAGAGCCATCTAGCGGCAAGGAAAGAAACTTCATCAACGCCAGAAAATAAATGTGTAGCTAGTTTTGAATACAGAATACTTCTCTGTGCTACTACTTTCTGTAAAGAAATATTTTGCCTGACCTTGATTGAAAGCATCTTCGTGCACTCTGGAACTAATACAACAATTTAAACATATAATTATTTGGTTGCTTGTAGATTTACTACATACATTTCTGACTACAAAGGTTCCGGTATTCGTGTGGGATAGGTTTCATACTGTTGTATGTACATTAATTCTAAGTACGAACAAAAGATGAGTGTTTGGAAGACCTTTTTTCCCTTACATACAGAATTTGTTCAAATGCTTCGGATTTTGTCGGAAATTGATCATATTTTTTTGAATCAGTGGAGACAATAGTTACATTACGCATACGCCAAACATAATGTACAAAGTATACATTTCTGTTGATCAACTAATGTTAGGTCGTCGTTGTTGGGTTTTTCAATTTAGTAATTTCTTAACATTCACATATTCACCTGTCAGTATGTATGACCTGGCAACACAAACAGTTAATGACAAAAATTCGGTAGCGTATCGACAGTTCAAACTTCTGCTGCACATTTTTTATTCTCTCTTATTTCTCTCTCATGTTTTATATACTTAATATTAGTTAGTGCGCCCCTAATGAAGAGCACGAGATCGTGCTTCAAAATATTGGGGGCAATTACATATATATAATTTTCAGATTACATTGAAGACATTTATACAACGTATCATACACTTTAAAAAAACACAAGTCTTCTGTGCACTATAACGCACCTATTTAAATATTTTGTATTGGAAGTAAATCAAAGGTATCTGTTAAGTTCGTAGACTTCCGCAGATACAAGTCTAGTGAGAAATATGGTAATCCCACTAGTCCTTAAACCAATCTCTGGCTGTTACACTTAATGCTGAAAATTATTCTTCGAAGGACTGGGCATCTGCTGAACATCGGAACTGTAAAGTCTTGTTATAATCAAAATATCAACTTGCTTTAAACGTGAAGCACACTTTCACCTTGGAACAGTCATTCTTTTACAATACACAAAACTGAAATGTAAGTTCTCTGAGCAAAATTTAAAGATTTGACACTAAACTGCAGTTCCTCAATCAGTCAGTTAAAAATACGAAGTTATGATCGAAACATATCTCAACATACTGACAAACATATCTCAATTTGGTAGATGAGAGAACAATCGTTCTAATTGTTGAACGAAAACGTAGAGTAAATGACACACCGATATGATTTCCAACAATGGAAAGTATTAAATTGCGCATTAAAACTCGGTGAAAAAAATCTCTAACTCCGTCACTCATTGAATATCTATACAAAAAACAAAAGATACGCATTTTTCATACAAATCGAAACGTCAATGTTCGTATTTTTGAAAATAAACGAGGAATTAAAATGACGAAAACACGGAGCTCAGTGAACTTAGGCCAAGTTCTTTACATGTATCCACCACCTCCAATGGGTGAACGACTCCTGTATCGGGAACCTCCAGAACGATAGCTATCGCCGTAGCCGTAACTATCACGACCACCACCATCGCGGTCATAATCTCTGCCATATCCTCCACCACCACCACTACGAGAAGAGCCGTAGTCATCGAATCTGCTTCTGAAACCACCCCGTCCTCTGAAACCTCGACCTCCACCTCCAAAATCATCCCTTCCTCGCCCGCCTCTAAATCCTCCACGACCTCCAAATCCTCTACCTCTTCCCCTTCCTCGGCCGCGTGCTATTTCCACTTTCACTTCGGAGCCTAAAATTTCAGTGCCATTCAGATCATCGCAGGCTGCTTCTGCTTCATCTCGGCTTTCAAATTCAATGAAGCCAAATCCAGGAGGATTAAATGCAACCCATACGCTGTTAATTTTACCATACTTCTCAAATTCTCTCTCCAGATCCTCTTTCTTCACAGAATCGCTCAGGCCTCCGACAAACACACGGGTGCCTCTGCTGCTGAAATCACGATCCCTGGACATCTGTAACGAATAAAAATTTTATTCAAAGGTCAGAGGAACAGTAATTAAAATTAATTACAAATCAATGAAAAGAGAATTTTAAATATCTTTGCATAATACTAGACGAACGACTGAATTTCAGGGAGCATACCAAAAAAGCAACAAATAAAACTATAACATTAACACACAAACTGGTAAATATAGCAACGATTTAAAGATACTAATTAAAACGTATCACGACGTTATCATAAGGTCCATTTAACTGGATATGGTACAAGCGTCTGGTGTCACTGTATGAACGACATCACACAACTGCACACAGTAAACAGAGCACGAACTAACAGAAGCGTACCGAACAAAACCGGTGGAAGCACTGCAGGTCACCACTTTAATGTTGTCCATGCACCTCTAGATCAAACAATTTGGGGCTCATTTACTGCTTGAAGAAAGGAAAAGTTAACGAAATTCTCAACGTCCAAGTTGAAGACAAGCTGTAACTAATGGAAGAAATAATCGGTGCATGGCAACAATTTTGGAATAATAGTACGAAGTCAAGATGATTCTACACTTTCTTTCCACATGTGGCTGAGAGGATGGACATCCACCTGGAGGTGTTGGTGAATTGAAGCTCATCCTCACGGGACACGATCACCATAAGAGAGACATGAATCTTGTGCAAGACAATATGTGTCACAGCTGTAACGAGGTTGCCACCAATGAGCACATAGTATTGCAGTGTACAGAAACTGAACATCCAGTAGAAGCCGAACAAGGACTCCTGGAGTGCATGAAAACCGCAGATGTTTTGCGAAGACCTGAACATGCGGTTGTCCTCCGGGAATCCGCAAACAAAATCTCGTCATACCACAGGAAAAAAAGGAAAAAGTTTATTCAGGGGGGCGGCCGCAGATAGGAGTGGTACATAAAATAATCAACAAAAACAACACGACCACCGAAAACCGGAAGCGCACGTGAGGAGTGATAGTCGACAAAATACACCATTTATCCAAGTATCCATCCTAACATCCGACCGTCCGAGAAATGGAATAAGCTCAAAATCTCATCGCGGATTAAAACGAACTAGAACTATAAACGAATAGGTATTATGAACATAAACAAAACCGAAAACAACGTGAAATACAAACAATACGAAAACAGTAAAGTGTGAATATGTAGCTGGAATCCAGCAGAAAAACTTCCAGCAGAATGTCTTGCTATGGAAAACCTGCAGAAATGAACGCTCGTAAAATACTCTATATTCTTTTATTTTACGTGTGGTGGTGGTTAATAACGGAAATTAGACTATAAATAACAGTAGAAAAATGAGTCAAAACAGACGTAACTTAGTGAAAACATTTCGGAATTCCGAAATGATTTTGCAAACAATTCAGGAAACTCTCTCTTCTGTGAAAGTGCTAAGTGTCTCAGTGTAGTGTGCGAGTGACCTTCCGAACCATGGAGAAACAGCTGAATTGGTTTCCCAGCATATCCACAAGCTGAATCCGCTCTTAATCATCTCGCGTGGGTACGGAGTGTCAACATGGTGAAGAAAAAATCGTTCTTAGTATTAAGTTAAGAAATCTATGTTGCTAATCAGAAAATTTCTTTTCGTATCCTTACAGACCATACTGGTGCCAATGTTTTTGTGTTGTCTTGTGATGTCCGGTTCTCTCCTAAGTGTTAAATGTTTTTGAATAAAATATAGAAATATTAAACAAAGAGAATACCCCCCCGAAAGTCCAAGACGAAGGGAACAAAGAAGATTCTTCGACTGCCAGAACTCTGGTAATCCGAGAATCTCGAGGGACAGCCTGTCCCAAATTAAGGAAAGCGAACACCTGCTTGGAAGCAAAGAATGCTGAGAGACAGGGGTGGAAGGCGGGGCCTAAATGTAAAAATGTAGTCCGTTTACGACTTACACAAGGTTGTTTCCAGCCTTTCGCACAATATAGATTCGAGAAGTCATTATTTAGTTTGAAGAGGAAGACAGCAATTCACAGATGAATTGTCGTCTTTGTGATTTCAGCGTATCACATTCTTCAGGAAAAACATGTTCGCACCAAAATTTTTGTTCGAGCAAAAAACATTTCCTTGTTAGATACAGCATGTGGTAGCCATTTTTCACTAAGAAATCAGAGAAAATATAAGAATAGAAATATAGTATGAGCAAAAACAAATATAATAAATATATGAAAATACGATATAAATATGATATTCACATTAATAAAATAGATACGATAATAATATTAAGATAACTGCCTTTCGCAAAATAATATATAGGAAGTTTTGTGAAGGTATAACCCGTGAGGAGGGTTAGTGAGGAGGGGATAACTCACAGAGAGGTTAAGCAAAACATACATTCACATAAGTGATAAGTGTGGAAAGTCTCATTAAAAAAGGGTAAATCCATGTCAAGTGGTCCAGGAAAGGAATAAATCGTTGCTTGACAATTTTTAAAAAATCTGATTTTTGATGTGCTGTTAGTTACCTTACCATGTTGTTAGTTCAAAACAATCATAATTTTAATTTTAGTGACTTTAGGTTTCGAGTGGCAGCCATATTTGTTTTCGAAGATGTGCAATTTGGTGGTGGTGTAAGGGGTATCTCCGAATCTGAAGTATCTCAGCCCCTAGTTGTTCTTTCGATGTGGAACAAAAACCAAAATGGTCAGCAAATTGTAAGCTACAAGAATATGTATTTGCCGTTATCGTCCATGAAGTATAGCACAGTGAAAAGTAGGTTTGAAAAAGTAGGTCATTGACGTTAAAAGTTCCGAGTTCAGCAGACGATTTTTGCAAGAAGGCAAATGATCAGGAAAGTGAGCTATTCTGGATAAAGAGGTCTGAAAAAGAAGTGCTCATTCACCAGGTTTCAACCCTTAGACGTGCCCCACTTTTTTTTATAGAAATTATTAAAAATGCAGAAAAGTGAAAAAAGTGCGTACTTCACAGGTGGGGGACCTGATAAAATATACAATTCCTCCCCATAGCAGATCTGTATATTATATACAAAAACTTAGGAGTTTCAGATTTGACTATAAGTACCTTTATTATTAACACAAAGTTATACCTACAAATAAGCATAGGCGGAAGTACGCATAACCGAGAGTTTACTGTATAGACATCATAAATCAATAGGCAGTGGATGAATAACTCACAGAGAGGTTAAGCAAAACATACATTCACATTAAATGGGAACAAACTACTTTTTATAAAACTGCTACCACTCTACAAAAAAATAAGTTCACAGGATAAATGCTTTAATGTCAATTCCACTCAGTATTTACACTCAGAAAGCGGAAATTTCGGCAAGTTTGGCTGTTTTGATTTTAAAGATTTCTGAATTCCACTTTTTTGCTTTCTTATAATAGAGTTTACGATTAATACAGTAATCGTATCATACGTCACATACTCCAACAGTTACTTAAGAAGAATTTGGGACGTTCCCGATTTCAAGTAAACACATTCACTACCGTTGGTCAACTGCACTATTTCTCCACCAATCACACTCAGTTGTAAGCTAATCAGTTACGTAGGTAATACCGTACACTGTTCATACGAAGTTTACAAGATGCAGTCTGTTTGTTCAAGTGCTACCGTCAAACGTTTCACGCTTAAGTAATTAGTTTTAGTACTATCTGTCGTCTGATATTGCAGGTCGAATTTTACACTCAATAAACTTCTACTTAAGTATGGCAGTGCACAGAACTTACTATCAATGTAGAAACACTTAATCGACGTTGCAATCGCACTCACACATCATCAGTACAAAAATTAGCAAATACAAAGATGTGGCAGACGAACTCAAGAAATTGTGGAAGGTCGTTAATATCCGGGCCATTAATTTCGGCCACAGGAATAGTACCAAAACCAACTAAGCATCCATTGGAAGCTCTAGAAACTGGAGCAAAACAAGTAACTATACAAAAATCCGTTGTTTTAGAAATCTGTCATATAGTCAGAAAATTCTTAGTGAAGAACTTGACTGAAATTGACAATGTCCGTTCGCTCTCACCTATGAGCAACAAACAAATAATAATAATAGTAATGAGTGCACTAGAGCTATGGCGATGCTAGTTTCGTAATTGGAAGATTCTCGAAGCGAGTACTGGAGTCACCATGACCAGATGTCAGATTTTTCTTGTTTCAAAGGAAAAATGTTGGAATGGTACCTTAAATGGGGTCTAAGCGCCTCCGTTATTCCTTCCGCGAATGAGTACAGTTATGATTAGACACGGGCATACGCTCCAAATGCCAGAAAGCACTGAAAATGAAAGTGACAATTACAGTGCTAAGTGGTACATTATCGCTTCCCATTGGGAGATCCAGTGATTAAATATCGAGTCGGCAGTCCTGCCTGAAAGTTTAATTAGTTTTCTTAATCACGATAGACAAAAAATGCGATTGCGTGCTAACTGCCACAGGTGCTGGTTGTCAGAATTTTACGTTAATACTTCTCGCCCATGCAAAATAATAATAATAATAATAATATTTAAGATAAAATGAATTGTATGGGCGGTAACAGCACTATGGCTTACGCGCTTTCCGTAGGTAATAATAGTGATCTCGAACTAGGGATGGTTCTACAAATCACACGCGCCACGAAACTATTACAAATTAAAAAAAAAAAAAGGTAGACATGTTAACTAACGAAGCATAGTTGACATGATATACTGTTACCCCCATTACGTTCTAATTTATGATTAAGAGGGCTCCTCGCTCCAGTCCCTCCATTTTTAACATTTTTCAAAATATTTCGAAAACTAAGAGTACTATCAAAAATATAAATTCATAGCGCACTAGAACTTACAAATGACTATGAAATGCAATGGACAGCGATCTCGAAATCTTGTCGATTGATGAGTGCTCAGACTTCAATTAAATAATGACGTCATAATCTTTGAAAGCATATCACTCGTTAATGAACACGATCTCGATATCACTGTCCATTGCATTATATAGTACTTTGTAAGTTCTAGTGTACTATGAATTTACATTTTTGATAATACTCTTAGTTTTTGAAATATTTTGAAAAATGAGAGGGTTGGAGCGAGGAGCCCTCTTAAACGTTTTCGATCTCATGCAATACGGTTAACGAGTATTATGGTCTTGCAAAGAATACATTGACAATGTTAAAAAAGAGCTACTAGGTTCAATTTTAAATTCAATATTAAAACCAAAGTAAGCCACTTTTAGATTTTCAAAGGAGTAAGAATGCGCTGTCGGCGGTGCAGGAAGAATTTATCAAATTAAAATGAATCCATTATTCTGTTTATCGATAATCAGCATGCCTTGGTATATAATTCAATTGAGTTTTACAACACAAGTCCTGCACCTGTCCGCTCTGTCCATTTTCTCTCCTACCATGTGAAAACGCTTTTGCGAAACGTTGACGCCTTTCTATTGTGTTTTTGAAGTTCTTGTACTGTCTCAGTATTCTGCTATGGAAGTCTTTTTTTTTTTCTTCTTTACCATCATCTTATATGTATTCAGAGTAATCTGGGAGAGAAACATTCATATTCAACTTGTACAAAATAAATTTGGTCTAAATTATGTGGAAAGTATATTGAGACATGACTTGGGAAATGTACATTGGTACACTGTTGTAAAATATGATACCGTTTCATATAAATTATGACATTCTGTGAAATGTATTTAAGCTACGACTAATACTTTAGCCGTTAATTTTGTTTTCTTTGATCCTCCACTTATACACACTTTCTATTTTAGCCATTGCATCTCTATGGAGCTCAAAAATATTCAATCTCAAATTCACGGTGGAAATTGAATCACGACCTCACTCAATCTCGAGCACAAGCCCTTGAGGTTGAGACTAGACCTCGTAAGATTCAACACCAGTTAATGTACAGTTTCGGGTTCTGTATAGCTGTGAGAGGGCTCTAAGCTAGTACGCGGGGTGAAGTGGGAAGTGCACAAGCAATGAGCGAGAGGACCCGAGCAGTAAGTGAGATGAAGTCTCCGGTCGGACACTTCTTGTAATTTCTTACAGAATACCTGTCTCCTCGTACATACAGGCAAGCAACCTTGTACATCCTCCTATTATTTGTATCTTATCCCCTCACCAGTATATTCGCATTTATCTTTTTAAACACCCTGAAATGTGATTCTAAAATAGCCTTGAGCTAAATGTTATTAATAAAATCCTTCATTATCAGGGAAAGATTCTTCCATTTTATGTCCCATTGCGGGTTAGCTATCTAAAGTTTTTTACTTACTCAAAAGAAATATTTATGGCATATCTGCCTTAGACCCCAGAGGTTCTTTCCCGCAATACTTAATTACCCATATATACCGTTAAAGGAAGTTCCTTAAAATTGAAAACAAAATAAATTTTAAAAAAACTTATTTGGCACCGAGAAATAATTTTCTTAGATATATCAACATTCTCATTTAATTTAAAATGAGAACATACTAGAATGTAAATAAGGTTACTTGTTTTATTTCCAAACCGGCACGTTCTTATTTAAAATGAAATAAAAATGTTATTTCCTAAAAACTTCTTTCTCACTTTTCGGAAGCTGTTATTTTACCACTTACAGAAACGGCGTTATTGTTTATCACTTCTACAGAGATAAACCATTTCAACTTTTAATACATGAAAACTGGAATAAAACAATGGACGATGCAAAGTTGAGTTTATGCATTTTGTTACCTGTATAAAGGAGCTACTGAGCTTCAAGATTAAAGATAACCGGAAACGGAGCTCAAGAAGGGTCATTTGCGATTGCTTCCCTTTCTTCTTACTTTCCTATTTGTTTGCATTTATTACCTTGTTTCCTGTTAGTAGCTACTTCCCCCCCCCCCCTCACCACAATTCGAGCCATTTCAAGCAGTCTGGCCGAAACAATATGTTGCACTAAAAGAAAACATAGCAACCAAGACCTCTGGAGCTTTTTTGTGGATATTAGCGATAAACATTCCTCTGGTTCAATTTGACGAGAATGTTATACTGTACTCAAATAAGAAAGTTCGTTTTTTTTTTTTTCAATGTAGCTATCCCGTTTTAATTTGTTCAGAAAAACTTTTGGTGCTACAAATGTTATCCACTCCAGTCATGGTGTCTACTAATTTTGTGACTTGAAATTCCCGGAGTTTTCCACAATAATTTCTTTTAAAATTCCCTTAATTCTTAGTATAGAGGAACATATAAATATACGCAATGACATTTTTAAAATCCCACCACCACCCAGTTGAAGCATCTTTTACATATTGGTATTTCACAAGTAAAAAAAAAAAAAAAGAGGATTTTAACACATTAAAAAATCCGGTCAGCAGTGTGAATCGAACCCACTAGCTCCACCTTGGTAAAGCAATGCTCTTACCAACTATGGACAGGTCCACCTCTTAAATCTTCCTGTTTCCCCTCATAGTTCATTAAATGCTACTGACAACGCTGGTTACTGAAAATGCGTTCCGATTCATGATGAAGAGAATAGTTGCCAAATGTGAAATTTTATAAGCCATTCTCAATCATGAGAAGAGTTAAGACTCATAGCTTTGTTTGTTACGCTGCTGATTGTGAGAAAAAGTCTGTGAGCTCCCTCTCACAACGGAGAGTTATGATGATCGGGATTGATCGCCATCATTCTTACAGAGGGCAATAACAGTTTTGGACTCCTAACCCCCCCCCCCAAAAAAAAAAAAAAAAAGACGGGGCGGGACACCCAGTGCTACGACACCTAACAAAGATTAATTCGTTCTATCATGAAGCTTTCTTCTTTCCGCTCAGTATAGGGATTACCCAGCAAAAAGTCTGGCAATCAATCTTCAAAATCGAAAAAAATACTCCACTAAATACGACAGTTCTGTTCGGCGGGACTTGAGACTGATTAGGATCTAATTACTTAAACAAACAAATGCTTTTTGGTAAAATGGTATTTAACGCTGTATCCAGGCTTTAATTATCTAAATACTGTACCGTCCACTTCCTAACACCAGTCTCTCTGCCAGTCTCCTCTCTTATGTGAACAAGCCCTCCGCGAAACGTCGCCACTTTTTATTGTTTTCGTGAAAAATTAGTGTGTTTGAATTCTAATATGCAAGTACGTTATTTTAGCATCTTGTATACATATCAGGTAAAATTCAAGATAAAAAGAAAGGAATTTACATACATTTATTTGGTACTGATGAAAATACACAACTACACACAGAAAAAACACTATTTCGAACAGTTCGTTTTCAACCAAAGAGGAATGGACGAAAAATATGTGCATAAGTGATCTATTCCTGTGTGCACTTGTCCTTCGTGCGTTACCGTCTGAAACGAACACTATGGAACAATCCATGTCAAATCATCCAGGGCAGAAAACTCGAACAACTTAGACTTCCATGAAAGATGTTGACAACATTTATGGGCAAATATAACAAGCAGGCCTAGTGATTGACAGCAATACTGGGTACAAGTCACAACTTGCAATCTGCCTGTCTGAACAGGAATGGCTTCTGTAATACTGTGGTGGTAACACCATTCGAAGTGAGGCAGAGATATTTGTCGTATAGTGAAAATGTGGATAAGTAATTGTTTTCACAGTGTGATTTTGTTAATATAATTACAGTACGAATAAACGGAAATAAATTACTACTATACAATTGCGAAGTGTGCAGATTTGTAGTGTTTGGGGTTTGAACTGGATTGGTTACGTCTACAGAGGAAATAAATTTAATAGAAACTGTAAATGTTGAATTGTGCACTACTTAATTTTTATGACATTAATATTTCATTGTTATAATTGCATTTAAAGTATTATATATATAATAATAATAAATCACAGCCATATTCAATCCACTAGTGGATGAGGCCTCTCCCCAAAGGGAGGAGGTGGTCTACTGCTCCCACGCTGACCAGACGGGTTGGGTGAGGAGAGCCGAAGCTCTCATTGTGATCGCTACCTCTTTATTCAGGTAGCTCCCCAAATGGCCTCACGGCGCTGGGTGGACGCCGCACAGGCAACACCATCTGGAGTACTGCAACGGTCACCCGTCCAAGCACTGACCAGACCCAGAGCTGCTTGACTTCGGTGATCTGACGGGAACCGGTAGACCAGCTCGGCTAGGGCGTTGACCATATATATAAAAATTCTGTTTCAAATCAATACCAAATCACGAGTAAAGAGAGATAATGAATTGCAACAATAAAAAAAAACACAGTGGAGTGTGGGTGTAATTACTCTTGTCACATTATTAGATCAACAAAGCAGACATGTTTTCAGTTTTACATCTCCCAGGTGAAGTTCACGAAATTCTGACCATTAAAAATACGAAGCACATTGGCATTTGATTCAAATGTATGTTTGCACAATTACATTTTTTTATAATGAATATATTTTGTAAGTTACCAAAAAAGAGTTATGATCCACTCAACCGCCACAAAAAGGTCAGTAAAGCAGGTTTAAGAACAATATCCCTTCACCATGCCAAAGTGGTAAAAAGTACAAAGGGAATTTACTTTATTCCTGAAGAAAACCTATGTTGCAATTGGAGAACAAATACCTATTACATAAATGAAGATGGGCCTGTAATGAGAGGGAGTCAATCGTGCGATGACCCACTGATGAGTGATAACAGGTCGTCATGTAACAACTTATTATTAACACCAGAATAAAAGGAAATGACATATTGATTAAAGTTAAACGAGACTTAAGATTCAACGTTCGTACAGATTGGTGTCTCACCTTTTCAGTTAAAACCTCTTTCCACTGGTTCTAATGTATGCAAAACGAAAACTTAAGGATTGGAAGTAAATATAAATTAAAGAATGCATGTGTTTTACAGATACACGAGACAGATTTAGAATCCGACTCCACAGACGCAGTAGTTGAAGCAGATCGTACGCACATTACCTTCTGAGTGCAATTAAAGAAAAACTGAAAAGGAGCATATTAGAATTTTAAGCTTGGACTCACAATCTTGGTGAAAAAAATAACTACAAGGAAATCTGAATTGATCTTATCAACTTCCGAACCAAAACGAGGTCAAAAAAACTCCCGGATCTAATAAAAAAAAAGTGAAAGCTTTTATGATGATGAATTTGGCTTACATCAGAAGCAAAGGACAAAATCAGCATTGAAAAAAAAAATGTATATATATGCAAAAGCGCGTATTCTTATACAAGCTTGCAGAACTTTATTCGGCCTTCAAATAAAAAATATCCTGTTCTTAAAATTAGATTGTCTAAATTTTGTGAACTTAGGCTAAAGGGTGTGTAACAGTAAACGTACGAAGAGTTCACTCTGTATGTGTTTGTGTAATGCACCAAAACTCAGCACTGCTTATTAGTATCATGAATTTGGATAAATCAAAATTAAAGAGATCTGAATGCAATGTTGGTGCTCGTTTTGCCAGTGGACCCAGCCAGATATTATATATATTGTCGCTTAAGAAACAACACCGCCTATGTGCCAAAGAGCACACGTTTCACAAGTTTTCAGTAGACACAAAAACTGAAGGATATAGGCGGTGTTGTTTTAGTAGAGGAGGTAGCCGGTGTTAGAAAAAAGGTGACAGCAGCGCATTCTGCTGGATTTTTGTCGCAATACGTCGGGAAAACATCTTAAATGCATGGAGAAACAAAAAAAAAAATAAAAAAAAGTCAGCAGTTTTGCACTGAAATGAAGCCACGTCATAGAAATGCATAATAATGAAAATTGTTGCATTTTAGACTGTTAAATTGCAGATTACAACTGTCATTATAATTCTAGAATAATACTGCTATCGAAAATCTACAACAGTTTACCTCTGTGATATTGAAATACAAGGAAGTATCAGACCTCAGTCAGTACAGTCAAAAAAAATATATATATATAACATTTTTAAAACTCTTGATTTCGTAACGCATCGAAACTATTAGCTCTTATTACTAGATACTGATTTTGACTTTCAATCTTTATTAACGAATTTAATAGGCCTATTTGACTACTTGTTTTGCACGTACCATTGAATTTATGGCCCTTAGGTATCTACTAAGGCTCAGGGAAAGCGAGATAAAGAGCGGGAGAAGGATTCAGGAACGTGTCGGTCACGGTCTATGTTGAAGGTGCCATCCCGGCATTTGCCTGGCGCGACTGAGGAAAAACTTATGCCAGGCTAGTCGGCCGCTGGGATCGAACCCACGACCTCCCGAATGCTACGCAAACGCTCTACCAGTGATCTACAGTGGGTCGGTTTACAAGATAACCATTTGTATTTTGCACTGTAACGTACCTTTATATTTGCACCATATTTAAGACATTCTTAACTTTGCAACATACATACCAGATGGCATAGAATAACATTACTTGAATTTGAATCTTATTTTCTATACGTGGGGCATTAAAAAGTTTTGAAAGTGACTACAAAATCCAGAAGATGAAATGAATTGGAACTTTTATCTTCAAGTGCTCTTCGTTAGTTTCCACAAAGCGTTGGAGGATCTGCAACCATTTATCAACGACACTGCGGCACCCCAACCGACGTATTGCCAGCAAAGCTGAATTTTACGGTCTAAGCAAGGCCCAACACCCGTTTAAAAGGTTCTCCAGCGATGGCAGACTTCACGCGAGGAAACACAGAAGTCGTATGGTGAAGTTCGGGACTGTAGGGCGGATAGTCATTTTTGTCACTTGGTTTTTGAACAACAGCTCCTGTTCTGTGAGCAGATGCATTGTCATGCAGCAACAGAAATCCTCAAACTTTCTGTCTTTGGACGTTTTCAATGCAGTTCCTGGAACAGAGGATTCAACGCATTAAGTACCATAATATGTCCCATTCATGGCCATCCCCTCTGGCATGCAATCAACCACAAATGGCCCTCCATGGAAGAAGAAAATTCTAAGGAGTCGGTTGCGAGAACGAAAATCTTGCCGAACAACAACTGATCTTGGGTCATCTTAGGCCAATTACACACACTTCTGGAATTGGTTTGGAGTAGTAGAACCAACTTTCGTATCTAGTACAAATACAGGGGTTGGACAAGAAAATCTAAAAACACGTCATACAGGACACGTAAGTGTGGCCCGCCACTGTACACCACGTGTTGCGGTTGCCGATCGTGTTTTGTTTTCAATGTGTCATGTGGACCTTCCTCTTCCGTCAGCAGTACCCAGTTCACCTGTGAGTGTCGTGGTGTGCAAGTGGTGCGGTAAAATGGGCGACCTGACAACTTCCAAAGAGGCATGATCGCTGGTGCCCGTCTGGTTGGAGCTTCAGTGACAACAGTGGCGACCATTGTGGGGGTATCGACAGGCACTGTGTCCAATGTTACGAGGGCATACACAATGCATGGGCAAACAACGTCTGCAAAGCACAACAGTGGTCGAAAGACAATCCTGTCCGATAGGGGACAGGAGGGCATTAAAACGGATTGTAGCAGCTAAAAAGCAGACCACTGCAATGAAAATTACGTCTGAACTCAATTCCGGCCTACGGAACCCGGTTTCATCAAAAACAGTGCTACGGGAACTTCATAAAATGAAAATTCATGGCAGGGCCGCGATCGCCAAACCTCTGGTCACAGCAGTAAATGCGAAGCGGCGTACCCAGTGGTGCAAGGACCACAAGGAGTGGACGCTTGATCAGTGGAAACACGTAATGTATTCCGATGAATCGACCTACACCTTGTTTACAACAACCGGTCGTGTTTACGTATGGAGAACACCGTCGCAGGCCTATGATCCAGACTGTCTGCGCCCAACTGTAAAGCATGGGGGTGGTTCTGTTACAGTATGGGCAGTGATATCGTGGTTTTCTGCAGGTCCCATCATAGCCCTGCATGGAATGATGAACGCTAAGGCGTATGAGGCCATTTTGGGGGACCAGGTTCTACCCATGGCCCACACATTGTTCCCGGATGGTGATGGCATCTACCAAGATGATTTGGCACCCTGTCACGCTGCAATCATGGTTTGAGGAGCATGACTAGGAGCTATCACACCTCCCCTGGGTCCCACCATCACCAGATCTGAACATCACTGAGCCATTGTGGTCTGTGTTAGAAAGGCGTGTTCGGTCTCATTACCCTCCATCATCCATTAAGGAACTGGAGCATGTTTTGGAGGAAGAATGGTACAACATTCCACACACCACGATTCAGGAGCTGTATACGTCCATTTCACGTCGGATCCAAGCTGTTTTGGACGCAAAAGGGGGCCCCACACCATACTAGGTATGATTTTCACACTTTTTCAAACGTTTTAGATTTTTTGTCCAACCCCTGTATATGTCAACCCTTTTGCACCATTAGGTGGAAACAGTGAGTACTTTCGCCGCACATTCCTTCCGTCTGATCATCAGTTCATGAGTGAGGGACCCCATTTGCACTGACTTTCTTTACCAGTGAAATATTGTGTTATACTACAAACACTGATGCCAAAATCCATTCTTAACATCTTGAGGGGAATAAAGACGATTTTCTTCCATGAACTGCGTCATCCTATGAATTGTTCTCTCTCTCGTTCAGTTTCCCGAGGTCTGCCAGACTGGGGCCATTTTTTAAAGTTTTCCTGACCCTTAACAAATATACCCAAACTAGCTTGCTATGGTGTCAAATGAACACACTTGATCTTCATGAACAGCTACTATATCCTCATAGATTTTCTCTGCCTTTTCACCAGCTACTGTAACATGACTGAATGCAACTCCCTTGGATTGAAAAAGGTAGAACTGCCTAAACTACATTTTCTGCCAATTTATATTATTGATAACAATATATCGATGGAATTTTTGTTAGCTAAAGTTGTTGTCTTTTTATTGAAGGGAGAAAAATTGGCGGACTTTCCCGCTGAAACTTCGTAAAAGTGAACGTAGAGATACATTAGACGTTTATTATTCACTAAGTTTCCACTGGAATGTTCGCCAATTTTTCTCCCTTCAAAAAAAGACAACTTTAAGTGATAAAAATTGTAGATACGAGGTATCTACAGCTTGAGAAAAAGCAGTTTTAAAGGCTGAAGTTCCATTTAAAACCTGTATAAACTCGATTTCACGTTTATTAACATTTCTAGCTACCTGGAGGTCGTTTTGCGAAATATTATTTTGAAAGTTGATGCTGTTTAGTACAAGGTCTTTGGCTGCAGTGTTAACTCCATTTTCCCAAAAAAGTGGACATAGTACCTTCTGGTACCAAGGTGACTCCTTAGCGCCAGTCCCGTCCGTACCAGTCCTCTGTCCATTTTCTCCATCATATGAAAACGCTTTTGTGAAAAGTGGCCGCTTTTCTTGTGTGTTTGTGATATTCGTGTACATCCACAAGGCCGGATAAACGATAGGTGAAATTTTAATAGAATAATAGAAACGGAAGGAATTGTATTTACGCAGTATCTTGACGAAAATCACGTGCACAACACAATAACGTCACTTAAAATTTTCGGCTTCAACCGCCTTCAGTTGTACCCCCCGACCCCCCCAAAAATATTCACTGAACACACGTGCACAATTTGAAGGGGTAGAAAAACAAGATGGCGGACGTAAACATGAAAAACAATTGACGACGTTCTGCGCGTGCGTAAGTACTCATGGAAAACGGGTTTTGGAAATATGTTATGTGTTGGACACTAACATCAATCGAAGCAAGTCAATCGTTATAGCCACAAGTTTTGAAACCGGTAAGTTAGTCTCCTTCACAAATTTAAGGAACACATTAAAAATGTCTTCTCTCCTAGTACGTTCATGAAGGGGAAGCAGTTTAACAAACTACTCCTTCAGTGTAAAATCGCCAAAACTCATTCCAATAAACGAACATAACTGCGCAGTATCCGAAATGTCCGTACTCTCATCAGATTGTAGTGAAAAATATTCACACACTTCCAAATCGCGATGTAGCTTAGTTTGCAAATTATTAGAAATGTGTTCAACCCGCCTAGCAAACAGTCTGGTGAGACAACTGAATAGTTTTGATAGAAGACACAAAGTGAGCTTTATTTTGTGTCCATCAAACAGAGACTCTGCCGCACTGATCATAGCTTCTTTAACCACTTCCCCATCACTAAAAGGTTTCTTTCTCTATGGCTTACGCCCGTCCCGATACGAAGCTAATGTTGCATTGCTTTATTGTTGAACTGGCTTTGTGAACAGGCATTGATGCAGTGTTCATTTGGATTTAAGATCCCTCACTTTGTCCTCTCTTAATTCAGAATTTAGTGGAAATTCAATATACAAGCTTTTATGATTAGTGGAAAAAATGTCTTTCTGTATTACTTTTCTTAGGAACAGACACACTACCGTTACACAGTAAACACAAAGGTTTGCCTTTGTATTCAATAAAACAATACTGATTCTCCCACTCACTATTAAAAGCGTAGGTTTGTTGCCGTTTAGCCATGTTTAGGATCACTAAAGGAAAAATAACATCGTTTCTATCCAATACGAATTCAATTTAAGATTAAAAAACATAACACACTGATCACTTCTAAGTCTTGCTACATGTAGTCTTCAAGTATAACTTTAAGAAGTAAAACTGACTTGTGATGATATTTATAAACAAACTGGTCAAGTAACTGGTCACCACTGACTTCCCTTGAGTGTACTGTACTGTGATGCTGTCTCTCTCTTTCGGCCTCCCTCCCTCCTTATTTGTTGAGAATATTCCTCCAAGAATACTTCCTCTGTCCCTCTTCATAAAGTAAAAGAACATATGACGTTGTCAGATTTTACGATTCAAACGCAGCAGGGAAGAGGTTTATGACAACTTCACAAAAAAAAAAAAAAATGTTCGAACTCCTTCCCATCACCAGTTCAGCGGCCAAGTGCTGCGTTTGAAGGGATCAAATGTACCGCCTATTTTACCCAAACATCTGTACCCTGTGAGGTCAATGCTTTCTTTAGCGGGGGGGAAAAAAACAGTGGTTGTGCGATGAAATGAATGAGTGTGTCCTACCGGCCACTCCGCGAAGTTCCCTCCGCTCCCAATCTTCTCACTCAGTACCACCCCTGCTTTCAGGTCTTCCCAAAATTCCTCGAGCTGACCAACCCCATACTCACTGCGTCACCTGAAACGAAGTTTTAAGTTATCCTGTCGCGCCCCAAAATAGTCGATCGGAGGCCTCCGAATCTCAACACGATTCTCACCAGATTTCGCTTCCTCCCCACAAACGTGGCAAGTGTAATGGACTCAGCTGCAGAACAAGTCCTATTTTTGAGCCCAGTCTGATCTTCGAACATTCTGTCACTCAAGAAGTAATCTTTCCAACACTCCGGCAGCTGCATATCTTCAATTTAACTGCACCATTGTCAATAAACGCGAGCAGTTAAATTCATCTCTCTTGCAAGACGTGCTCTGAATAATACTCGTCGGTAATTGCCACACACGTTGACCTTCGCATTATAGAATCGCTCAGAGTATACGAAGATAACGTTAACCCATGTTCCGTCTAAACCACAAACATCTGAAGGGAAATCTTGCCCAGTGTTGTGCTGTTTTCTACCCAAACGTTGCCACTTCTTCCTTTCTCTCTCTCTCTCTGACCCCGGTCAAGTACGTAAGCATTCAAGAGGGGTTCAACATTTTGCCATCTGCTTTGAGTAGCAACGCCGAAGAAAATTTCCTGGTGCAATCTTTCAGGCGGTTGGTGTCAATGTTTGGTTAACCGCAAGTGGTAGGGGAACCAGCTGCCCTCCGGTCCCTGGACCCAAGGTTCTTACGAAAAGATCTGGGTAAGAGGATTGCAAAATCGAAGGAAAGTGGTTTGGATACACGGAAGATTCTGTAACATGGATACAAACGTGGCCAGTGTAATTCACGATAGTTCACCCTATCTGCGGAAGTAATCCCATCACCACTACGTTCCAAAGCCTGATCTGCAACTATGGTTTCCAGTCAAGCTCTGACCACTCACCATACAAATGATCTTCCGTCTAAACCAGGGTTGGCTGGTTCAAACCAGTTAAAGAAAGAAGAAAAAAAAAGCAATTGGTTTCAACTAAAAAAGCCACAAATAGTGTGAACTTCATTGTAACGATTCCACATATTAAACCATGTTCGTTAATTTTATATCATTTTCGCCTTGTAATCAAAGGGTCCCCGGTTCTATTCTCGATGGGGCCACACAATTTTTCTAAAGTGTAAAGCGAGTAGTGGTTCGGATGTCACTCTAAGCAGCAGATCTTGTCCTCCATAACCTTGCTGTTACATAAGGACGTTAAGCCTAAACAAACGATACGAAACCAAATTATTTATATCTTTCTATTTGCTTGAATGCCTGTGTTTCATAGAGAAGCCAAAGTTAACTTTACTTAAATATATTGATAGAAGTTGGCAAAAATTATCGACTGCATCCAGTGACGTACATTATTATTATTATGCAATTGCAATCAAAGTAAATCTTCTAAATAATATTTTCTTTTAATAATGTTTAGTATTGATAAAAAACACCAAAATTCCGTACGATTTTTCTCATAACCCCAGGAAACGAATTTATTGAAATCACAAGTATCTCTATGTATATGTGCGGATGATTCAGAGCCAGAGTGAACTCAAATAATTCGTACTATCTTCATTCACATCTTTTATTGATATGCAATTTAAGTCTATCTATTTCTGACTCCGTGAACTAGCTTCGACTAAATTAGATCTGTACGCTGTAGTCTTTTTAAATTGTCCATTTATTTTAATATTGTGTATAACTCAAGAAGTAGGTGTTCGTGATGAAAACTGGCTAGATGTTGCCCAGGATAGAATCCAATGGTAACGTTCGTTACTGCGGCGATGAACTTGCGGGTTCCGTAAGCCATAGAGTTAAGTCTGGAGAGTGATTTCACTTGCGCAGATGTGTATCTTTTTTGTTCTTCTGAAGTGAATCTTCATAATTATATTCACAAGTATGCAAAGATCAGTACAACGTATTCTATCCGGTGTCCTCCGTGGATGATCGCATTTGTAATCAAGGGATCCCGGGTTCGAGTCCAGGTGGAGGACAATTTCTCTCACGTGCATACCGAGTAATGGTTCGGATTCCATTTTAAGCTAAGGCTGTACGTCCCGTTCTTCATAACCCCGCTGCTGTATAAGGACGTTAAGGAAAAACAAACTTTTCTATCCATGTGTAATATAAATAAATAAAGCAAAGTATTTAAACCAAATAAACCTGGTTTAAAGTGGGGAAAAATAACGCTCTCTTGGTTTTTATTTAGAAAACGATTATTTTCGCCAACCCTGGTCTGGACCGTACTAACTGCACTTATAGAGGACGGTCAGAATTATGAGACTCCACAAAACCTCGCGTTTGTCGGCACGTTATCCAGACAATTCCACCGTTTTACTGGTTTACCTTGCTGACGAATGGCTCTAAACCAAGCAATTCGATCATGAAAGTTACCTCTGTATTGGATCCGTACGGTTTAGTAGCACACGCACGGAATGCCGAAAATTATATCGCGTGAACAAGAGCGCAAACGGGAAATATATTCCCTTAACTGTGCAAACTCAGGACCCATCGGTCTGTAACGCCCGTGGTTATAACTAAATTCTCATGAAAGAGCTACTCCACTAAGTCAAAGCTGAGATGTACTCAAAGTGTACGAAAGCACTTTTACATGCTACATAAAAGGGGGTACACTGATTTTTGCATAGGCGAGAAATAATATAACACTACCATCAACAGAGAACTTAACACCCAATAAACTGTATGCAAGGGTCCTTTTATAGCAAAACTTTATCCTGAAGTGAGTTTCCTTAAGGTCTGCATATTCAGTACTAACTTCATTACATGACTGGCAAAATTCCAAACTATCCTAAACGTACAGGCTAAACTGAACAGAATTCCTCAATCTTGCCAAAAACAATTGGAATCAAATCAACAGTACCGAAAATAACGCAGGCTACTGTACTAATTTCGACAATATTCTGGTTGTTTGGTTGCTGAAGAACATGTTACGGGACGCACTCAATAATGTCTTATTTTCTTGGTTTATAATATTGTTCACATAAAAGATGTCCAAATCCTAGGGACGTACCGATACCACTTTTCCACCGATACATTTGGACGCATTGTACAGGGAACACCGTTACCTTTTCTAATATGTAAGTAAAGACGAAAGGGAAAATACTGACAAAGTGAGCGTAGGGTGGTTCACTTGCAAAGCATTTTGTTCTTAATCGAAACCTCTGACTCGTTTGAGATCCGAAATTCGAATCCCGGGTGTGCCTTTGGCTTTCCTTCAGTTACTACTACTTCTTTCTAACATGAGCTACTATTTTGGGATGGACTGACTAAAAATATCATTTGAGTAGTGCAAATCAAAGACGTACACAAGCATAAAGAAATCGATTATACCATCGATAATCATTTAGACGAATTTTAAGTCTAAAGAGACCCACGGAAGATGAGTGTCACTGTTGTTAATATTAACCAAATTAAAAATATTCGGAAAATGCATCGGTGTCCATTTGCTGATACCGATACTCCAAAAACTGGCCGATATCACCGATATCGATATATCGGTACATCCCTACCAAATCCTTGTACATACTGAATAAAAGCGGAGCAGGACGTTTGGGCGCAAAATCGTTAATCTACGTAGTTTAATCTATCTACATATTATATTGTATTTCATAATAAATCCAGGATGTTCAGGCACTAAAAAACGTGAAAATAGGCATTAGAAGTTTCGAATACGGTCAAAAAATGCAACTGAATTTTGTGTAATTTGTAGAACTTCCACAAATAATTTGGCAAAAACTTGACTAACACCTTGAATACAGCAAAGTTTCTGTGCATCACGCAGAACTTGTCTCTACCGGTTAAAAAGAATTTCAGATTTCATAAAAATAGGCATTTATGGGCACTATACATTGAAATAGGCAGAATAGCCAATAGACATAATAAAATTTGCTGTAGGCAGCCTATGACACCCAAAATACTTCTGTCAAGTTATCTTTGTATCATGTCTAACGTAAAGGAACGAGCAGAGAATGGGCGATTTGTAGATGCACTTGAGAGGCCCCAAAAAAGCGGGACTTCGTGTATGAGGCAATGATCCGAGAAGATGAGCCGGCCACGAAAAGCAGGAAATATATTCAGGCGGATGAAAGACTTCGTCGTATTGTAACAAATCTTTGTGTTGACATTATAGAATACTCGCTGGTTTTGACCCATAATTCAGTCATGCAATGAAAATGTAATAGGGACTATAACCCAAGATAAAATAAATTATTCAATATCTATATTAGATTTCATTGTTGATTCCTTTCCCATATCTCTGTTGGAAATACGTCATAATGGGGAGTAATGCAATGTTATGAATATGCAACTTTTCTACAAATTAGCTCCTTTTCCATTTCTTTTCAATCGGTAGGAACAAGTTCTGCGTCATGTGCAGAAATTTTGCTGTGTTCAAGGTGTTAAGTCTAGTTTTTGCCAAATTATCTGTGGAAGTTTGACAAGTTCAGTTGCATTTTTTGACCTTTCTCCAGATTTCTAGGGTCTATTTTTGAGACTTCAGTATCTATTTTCATGTTTTAGTGTCTATGAAACACATTTTAAATGTAGGTAGGTTGATATACCTATGTCAGGCTTCGTTAGGTTATACGTAGGGAACGCATGTTAAACAAAACCCGATCTTGATATTAGTTTGTTATGGGGTGTTATTACGTTGTATTTGGGAAATGAGATTTGATTTTCTGTGAATTAGCAAATGTAATGCAATCTAACACGGAAAGTAACCTAACTTAACGTAATCCAATACAAGCGCACTAAGCTGGAAGAAAGCAAATCGGAACTTGTCGATAGTAACAGATATAATTGAAGGCTTTACAGCTTTTTTGTTTTATATGTATGTATTTTTTTTTATTTCGTTATAAAAGGATATGTTATTAGTTACCTGATCATTTCCAGTGTTACACAGCCTTGTAAACGAGATTTGGCTTGCTGTGCACTTTCATATTAAGTAGCGATGCGCAAGTTTTCTGTGAGCTAAAACATTATCAACATTGATATATTGCAAGGCTTTTTCGCTTGGGAAATTTTATATATGGATAAATATAAAATTACTAGTTTTATGAATGGAATTTTTGAGGTTGAAACTATTTAGATACTATTTGTTGAATGCTGTATTTAAATATTTTAAGTCAAGGTTTGATATTCAATGTGTAAATAAATAAGTTACATGTTTTACCTGTTTTATGTATATCAGTACAAAACCCCGTTTGGGGTAAAAGGAAGAGTGACGCAAGAATTCTACTCACAAAAGAAGTGATATCTATTTTGCGAGTGACTTTCTTTGTGTCACTATGGCGAAAGTATTGCCTTTGTAATAA
>JAGDQP010001861.1:43718-113925 GCA_022664845.1 Lepisma saccharinum
AAAAAAAAAAGACTGTAACACGAGCCATCTATGCCGATGCTCCTCTCTCCTGGACACGCGCTATAACGTGTTGGAGACACGTGCACTGTAAATACAACGGAGAAACCACACCTGGTGGTTATGGCGTCGAGTTGGTAAACAAAAAAGCCCTGGTTCGAGTCCCGGCGAGGTTAGCACTAGATTTTCCTTTCAGAATATATTTTCATGTGTTTATATATGTTTATATTCATTATTAATAATTGCTTTCCTGCATTTTACGTACATTATCTTAAGTTAGTGATCATGCCGAAGTGGAGGTTAGGTAAGGTTAGGTTCGGTCATGTAAATTTTCAAAATTTATTTTTGTGATTACTATTCTTTTCTTGCATTATTCGTACATTTTCTTAAATTATTGACCATGGGAAAGTGGAGGTTAGATAAAATTAGGTACGATCATGTATCTTTACATTTTTCTCCTTTACGTCATGCCCAGATGAGTGGAGCAGCGGCGGGGAGTGTTCCGTACGGGCTCGTATTTAAAAAGTGGCGCGTGTCACTATGGCGGAAGGATACAAATCGATTTTGCTCCATACCTCGAAAACCGTAACTCCTATCAAAAATCTAAGCTTGGATTTAGCCCCATCATACCCCCTAAACCCCCCCCCCCCCCATTTGGGGCTAAAACAAAAAGACACACAGAATGACGGACATACCTTTCTATCATTTGTGAAAATTTTGTAATTCGGTTTAAAAAGTCGTAACGTAAAAGTCGTTCAACCGCTCCACCGATTTTAACGTATGATACACCGTTTGAAACGTATTGAAGCGTAGAATACGTTTCCAGTAAGTTTCGGCCGCCTATATGGACTGGGGTCAGTGCTATCCTAAAAAAATGTGAAATTTTGACATTTTTTTTTTTCAAAGCGCCCTAGGGGGTCCCAAGGAGATCCTACCGACCCAATTTTTTTTTCCTGTGTCTTAGTACTGTGATATATGCATTATATTATTTTTTCTGATGCATATAATGCAAAATCAAGGCATGATGTGAATGCAAGGACACATTTAATATCATCATGTTGTGTCTATTGGCCCAGATATCACCTGCTTTGATGCCATATTTTGAATTCTACCATCCGAAATAATGAAAACAGCGGTATTTGCGGTACATTCAACGGCACAAAACAAAAGGAACAAATATTATCGATCACGACACGAGTAGCTAAACTGCTGTATTACCGTTAAACTTAACGTACCGGTCCAAAACACAGCAATGATGATGAAACAGATTCCGCTTTCTAACAGAACCTTATTCGGATTGAGACTGAAAACCCCATACCTCTATCACAATTTCCAATCTTTCAGATATAATGTAACGGTACGGTTCTAGAACACTAGCCCATCTGGGTGAATTCATGAAACTAGCGTTAGAAGACCATTTCTATTCTATTTATCAAATCACGTTCTTACAGCACACTTGTCTCATGTCCATTTCGACAAAAATGAATTATCTAGCAATCTCCGTTGTTCAGAAGCATTATATATATATATATATATATACTCTCTCTCGAAGGGGGGGGGGAGAGAGAAAGAGAGAGAGAGAGAGAAAAGGGGAGATAGAAGAAGAAGAAGAAGAGAGATAGAGAGAGAGAGATGAAGAAAGTGGGAATTCTTCTTCTTCTTCTTTTTCTGCCCGTTACTCTTTCTCTCGTTCTCTCTCTCTCTCTCTGCAATTTATCATCCGCCCCCCCCCCCCCCGAGACAGAGAGGAGAGAGAGAGAGAGAGAGAGAGAGAGAAATGAAACTTCTCCTAACGGACACCTCTAAATAACGGCAACTTTTCAATTCCCCGGCAGAACATCATTCGGTACAATGGAAAAGTTACTTCTGAATACCGGACATTCTCAATAACGGACGCGGACACTGAAAACTATTCCCCCGCGCCTATGTAGAACTTCCAAATAACGGACAGCCAAGAATAAAACTCCTATTTTCTGGAATTTCAAACAATATCGGGCAGGATTTCTAACATTATCGCGCATTGTTGTGTAAGGTATTGAATTTCTTTTGTATTTCGTTTAGTTTTTTTTTTTTAAGTGCATATTGTTTAGTAGCCATTTTTAGCATTGGTTGAACAATGGAATGACGTCTCGTGCATTTTATCTTCGTCTGGCTACAAATGCTCCAATTTTTCTTGTGTTGCATCCTAAGCTTTTTTCCGAATAGCGGACAGCTTTACGTTCCCCGTTACTGTCCACTATATAGAAGTTTCACTGAATATATAAAAGGGAAGGTCCAATCCTCAAATTGTTCTCCCCTTCCGTAAAATATTAGGTCAAAATAGGGTAATTAGCAATTTCTTCTTAATTTCCATAAAATTGCTGACAAATATTAACTCGCGTTGGTGTGAATGCAACATGCATTTTAATCACATGTAAAAATGCTTCATACATCTCAGACCATGAAGATTGGCATGTCGAGTTTGTAATGCCTTTGCAAAACCAACACGAAAACTAATAAATATGTCTGAGGAACTTATTACCCCAGCTCTGGGACATTAAGAACACAATAATAAATCTTTAGGTATTAAGCACACAATTCAAACGTACTAGCAAAAACAGGCTCATTAGCATGTGAGGCACTTATTTACTATCGCCGAACCAGCCCAAAATAAAAAATACCTCCCATGTTCTTTTTTTTTTTTTCTCAGAGAATGACTCTTGGAGGTTAGTTAAGTCACGTTCGGTGTTGCTTTTTTTTTTCCTTCAACAAGCGTACTTGGAGGTTAGGTAAGATAAGATAAAATGAATTCAATGGGCGGTAACAGCATTGGAGGTTACGTAATTCAGTTTGTTTTTTTTTGCACAAAGACAGATAAAAACAGCGAAAAAACACTGTTCTACCCGTATCCACATGACACCTGTAACTCTACGAGAAATAGTCCCTTCCGCTATCACATGCAGTGCGTCTTTAAAAAAACATCTAAAAAAAAGTAACTACAACAAGATTACTATTCATTTCCACTGTTACCCACATTTCACTTTCACTCGCATTTCATCACAAACCGAAGTAAATTACCTCAACTCATCCTGTAAATTTATTAAAATTGATCCAGCGATAGTTAACTTAAGCCGGACGTGAAAGCAAGTGCTTTAAAATACTGTACAAATACAATGTATGCTAATTACGAACGTTCCCTAGCAAAACAGAACGAAAAGAAAACCATAATCCTACATAACCTTTATATCTAAATTATTTAAGACCCTTACATGTCTCTGGCTGACCGTGAAGGGTAAGAAGAGGATGCTGGAAAGCATTCGGCTAGGGCCTAGTTTGTAGGTACCATCCAAGTATATGCCTGGTGTGGCTGAGAACTCTCACCGATTGGTATAAGTCACTATCAGAAAGTTTGTTATGGTTGTCGTCTTTCCAATAATCTCTAGCGTTCGATGTAAGGCTCTTATCCCATTGCGATTTATGTTTAGTGTCGTCTCTAAACCCCTTTTCCATATGAAATCCGGCGCACGTAGCTACGCTTTCGTTTTGCAGCAAGACTGTTAAGCACGCTATTCTGAAAACATGACACAGAGACATTCCGTAGGAAGGTACTTGAGGCTGTTAACCTGCCTGGTTTTGAAGGTGAATATTCATCATTTTGTCAATCCAATCTTCTCTGGTATCGACCATACGTCAAATGGCCTAATCATTTTCACAATGTTTTGCCTGATGCGGATTGTGATTTCCAACCTTGTAATACTACCGGACCGGCAAAGTATAGAAAAAAAAAACTTTAAAGGACCGAAAGATTCCAGTAATTTAGAGATTTATTTGACTTTTAAACGATGAACAGCTTAAGATTCTCATTTTGGAACTGAAGAAATCCGCAAACTAAGTGTTAATAACAATTAGATGTATTTATTTGCGAAGAGCCGGTACAATGGTCCACTGCTCTATAAATGACATTGCTTTCAAGTAACACGGAATCCTTACGTTAAAAATAGAAAGAAAATTCATGTTACAACAATCAGAAAAGAGTCTGGTCTTCTGAAGTAGTACGTTACTGTGCACACCTAGCTTGTTCGAAAGTATTCAATATTCACATTGCAGTAACTATTTACAAAAATGCCAAGCACGGTGCTGAGTACCCCGCGTATGCCGGTGATAATTACGCCAACATGCACATAATATTTACCCGGTATGCTTCCCCAAAATTATCTAGAAGTCGTACATTTGTTAATGAAATGGCCCAGTGTTTAATCACACACAAAATGTGCTTCTTTTCCCTCCAAACAATAAACACTTTTCTACTATCCGTTTTGCTCTATTGGAAAAGCCTACGAATTATGACATGCACCTTCAATTGTATTACCTGGCTAAATAAACAATTTCTTGTGCTTATTACCTGATTTTGCTCTATAAACTATACATTGTGAGACGCGATATACTAATATGAACTAACCTAATCTTAAAGCACAAATCAAAGACCAAATAACTTATTAATTTCCAAGTGCATAAGAACATGGGGCCTAAGATCTAGACACAAATCACATTACCACCACCAACACACCGGCGTACAACTACTTTTTGTGCTACTATACGTTACTTACTATTAGTATATCTAAATAAAGCTGTACCAATACGTATTATTATTATTGCAACGAAGAATTTTAACTATTTATGGCACCTACGCAACCTTGCCTCATGGCGTAAAACAAACAGCACGTATGCGTACCTACATAAAAAGCTAAATTTACAGTAATAATTTTAGATTATAAAACATTTAACTCATGACCTTCCTCCTAACTTATTTTGCTTCGTTAAATATATTATTTAACATAAAAAAAGGCATACCTTAGAAGAATTTTAACCAAAAACCTTGAATCAAAATGCTTCCACGCTCGATTCGCCGCTTCCGCTTCGTGTTATTCTTTCTTCTCTTCTTTCCTATGGATGAATCATGAATGTGTCGATCAGCGCATCTTTGCCAATCGGTATAGTAACTGCATTTCGGCACTTCGCAAATTTAGATTTTTTTTATTTTTTTTTTACTTTTCTAATATGGGTCGGTGTACCGTCAAAATATCGCCTACAAAATATCGACTTACGATTCACCGACGGTAAAAAAATATCGACGCTACAAAACGCCGACAGACAAAGGGCTCATTTTCAAGCCCGTTCGCGTTGCTTGCGATTTGGGTGAATAACCAATTGAAACACGTAATAAAACTACACCACGAAACAGCACGTGTTTCAATTGGCTACTCACCCTAATCGCAAGTAACGCAAGTGGGTTGAAAATAAGCCCTTTGTCGTATATATACCTTCTTGGGACAAATTTATGCAGGTGGAAGAGGGGTCCAGTATAAGAATTTTGAGATAAGAAACCGAAGGTCGAAAACGCCTAGTTCAAGCCCCACGCCATCTTGAAGTTGCAGAAATATGTTGGAACAAGTAACAAGTTGCAATGACAAATGTGTTTATCACGTCGATGTAACCTGCTTTATTTTGCATAACACTACATCTGATTATATAAGGTTACGTAGAAAAAAACTACTGCTGCACTGTACGTACCAACAACTCAGAGTAACTGTTCAAAGTGGCGACCACCAACCTCGATGCACTTAGCACAACGCCTCATGGAATTTTGCCTCGCTCTCTCAAATATCCCCGGCGTGTCTTGCACAATCAAGGAGGCAGCTAGGACCCTTACAAGCAAGTCCTCCTCTGATTCTACTAGTGTTTCATACACCAATGACTTGATGTGCCCCAAAGGAAAAAATTGATAGGGTTGAGGTCCGGGGAGCGCGCTGGCCACCGGATGGGACCTCTTCCAATCCAACGATTAAGGCAGTTTGTATCCAAATAATGGCGAACATCAACATTGAAGTAGGCAGTTGGGCATCATGTTGGATCCACATTCTCTCGCGGACATCTAGAGGTACCGTCTCCAACAATTAAGGCAGTACATCTCGAAGGAACGCTAGATACCGTTTTCCAGTCAAGCGTGGCAGCAAGAGATAAGGTCCTGTTAGTTGATCGTGTACAATCCCAGCCCACAAGTAGATAGCAAATCGTTCCTGATGACCAAACACGCGAATGTCATGTGGATTGTCCTCATTCCAGACAACGGTATTGCAGCTATTGAAAATACCATCATGGGTGCAAGAAGCCTCATCCATGAACAAAACTCTACTCGAGGTGGGAAATTATTTGATCCAATGTGTGTGATAGGGGTGTAACTGATGGTCCCTTAGAACGAACCTCGCAGTATTCTTCGACGAACGTACAATGCGGGCAATTTGACGGATGCTTGTGGAAGGAGATTGTTCCACAATATCCAACACCCTCTCTTTAAACTCTGATGCGCTAAGAAACTGTCACTACCTTTGTAAAGACAGCACTGTTTTTAACACATCCGAAAAGCTTTTGTGTGTGTGTGTGTGTGTTTCTTTCTTTTTACATCACTGGGAGCATCTTGTCTTTGTGGGAATGTCCAATAGCAAATAAAAGTACAGTTTCATAATAAAATATCTTTACCCTTTTCGGATATTGTTTTCTAATTTCGCTACGTTCCCCTTGTTCCTTCTGCTCCTATCTCTCATATTGTGGCAGATAAACTATTAGTGATTGCACGTGTTGTTTATTTCAAGCCAAATTACGTCTTTTAATTTTTAGGGAAAACAAGGAATCTTGCGGTTAGAAATTAAGGATAGAAGAGTCCATCTTTCCTGTTGATCAATTCTGAAAGGATATCATTGCGGAGCCAACTAACATTTCGTGGTTTCCAAAATTCTGAAACAGATTATTTAATTTATTCCTTCTAAATTTTTCTCTTTCCTAACTTATCCAAAATTCAAACCTATTTTCCTTATTATGGAATGATAACGGTCTATGGTTCATAAACCGTGTTTGTAAGAAAGGATATGAGACAAAGGAAACGAATGTTATTTCTGTCTTGAGAATGAATCGTAGATATGATGAAATCATGCCACTCAACAGGATTTTGAGGTATTGATTGCAAAGCTATTTTAGCAATTAGTAAAGGAAATGAGAACATATTGTTGTTGTAACAGCAGAAATTTGGACACCACGACATGTTAGTTGGCTCCGGAATGATATCCTTTCAGAATTGATCAACAGGAAAGATGGACTCTTCTATCCCTAATTTCTAACCGCAAGATTCCTTGTTTTTCCTAAAAATTAAAAGACGTAATTTGGCTTGAAATAAACAACACGTGCAATCACTAATTATCTGAAGATAACGCAATAATTAACGTCACGTCGAAAATTCCATCAGAAGAAACGACGTCAATCAGAAAGTGCTTAAAATGCTATTCGTATTTGTTTTGTTAAGTCAGTGTGTGAATATAAGACGAACAACGAACTTCGCAGCTATAGCAGTAAGGTCAGAACGATTTCAATTTACTTAGTACACTTAGAATATTTAAAATAATGTTTTTGTATAATCCCCCATACTGAGATTGATATGGAGTATTAGTATTTGTTTGCTTAAAATAATTCAGAATCTCTTCAGCAGTTATGTTAATTCGCACTTTACATTAAGAAATAATACTAGTTTGAAAGTGTCTATTTTTTAGATGGAAATATTAGAGGTAGCTATAATACATGTGTTAACGATATGGGAAGGAATAGAGTGAAGTTCTTGCACGAAATAATTGCAATAGTAAAAGTAGTTTTGGTCACAGGTTATACGGCATATAACGGCCTGATTGTTAAGAAAAGTGACAATGGAAATTCTTGCTATAAGATTACTGAATCTTAGAATGACTTTGTCTATGTGAGATGATATGATTACTCTTGTTTAAATATGCTCCTTCTCTCTCTCTCTGTTCAATCTATTCGATCGATCCTTATTCTCTTATTCTGTGCTAGTAATTTAAGTTATAGCTTGAGAGATTGAGTATCCTCCCATTGGGGTAAATTAATTATTAATGTGAATCTTATTAGTTGTACGTAAAGCAAGAAAAGATTACTATTGTAACCCCCCTTTACAAATTCCCTCCATTGGATTGAGAGCATCGCCTCACGAAGTTCGCTCTATTTTATATTTGTGAAAGTTTCATTGTCATAACAATTCCAAAGTACTCAAGATATTTTTTTTACTTATTCTTTATTTATTTGTTATTGGTTTATTTTCAATTGTTAAATAAAATTTATTGAAAACAAATCGTTTCTCGAAATCCATTCAGAATTGAAAATATAAAGGTATCCTCACACCTAAAACTAATGAAGTATTCTCTTTAGGCATTTCCAGGATTGAGACCAGGAGCCCGAGATGGTCAGTTGTAAAATATTAATTTTACTTTTCAGGAAGTTTTTCAGAAAGAAACAACTTTTTCGTCTGCCACAATATTTATGAGTACTTTCGACTTACTTTCACTAACACCTTTTGTTCACAAATGTAACTATTTTAAAATGTCTCGAAAAATAAGATATTTCGTATTTTCATTTCCGTATTGTACTGTAGTGTCTCTGCGTTCCAAATAGCGATGTCATGATTCATCTTTGCATATTTAATTACTGTAGTGTTATACAATTCGTTCCAAAAGATTTCTGCAACTTCAAGATTGCGTAGCGCTTGATCTAGGCGTTTTCGACCTTCGGTTTCTTATCTCAAAATACTTATATTTGACCCCTCTACCACCTGTATAAATTTGACCCAAAAAGGTACAAACACCCTGTATATATACGACAAAAGGACTCATTTTCAAGCCCACTTGCGTTACTTGTTTTGTTTGCGATTAGGGTGAGTAGCCTATTGAAACACGTGCTGTTTCGTGGTGTAGTTTTATTACGTGTTGTAGCACGTGCTTTAATTGGTTATTGATTCAAATCGCAAGCAACGCAAACGGGCTTGAAAATGAGCCCTTTGTCGAAGAGTCTTTTGTCCGTCGGACACCCTATAAATTTCTTAACTGACCAAGGTTTTCAGCAGTGGCGTCTCGTGGCTTTGGAATTTGGTAGTTCATAACCAAAGATCAACGTGGAAAAAACTAAAAACAAGAAATATCGTTCGATAGCTTGAACATATTTGAAGTATACAGGGAAAGAAGGAAGGAAGAAAGATGATTTCTTTTAGTACGCATTTTAAAGTCATATTATCCCATTTACTCTTACGTATTTGATATTTTAAAAACAGATATAACTTTTAGATTGGAAATTTACTAGCGGGTAGGTATCATGGTTCGTACCTATTAGGAGTGCAAATTCATTTTGGACATATCCCCTTTTTTTCACGTACACTTCATTTCTCATTGTGCTAAATAGAGAATAGAACTATAGATTTCCATAACTGAATTACACTATGGATTCAGTTAAGCGAAAAAATATTCACAAAAAACATACGTTGTTGGACTGTCCAGGATTCTATTCTGGATCTCTCGACCAATAAATGAGAGATTCAGGTTCAAAAGTTCGACAGTGCACGACGAATGTTCCTCAATGTAGTTTCCAAGGGAATAAGACAAGGGAATGCCAAGTAGCACTTCGCATTCAATACGCTAAAGGAAAAAAAAATAAGAAGAAATTTGGATTCAGTGTATTCTTCGTGCATTTTTTTTGTATATAAAGTCCTTCTTGTGTTCTTCTGGGCAGCAAATTTATCTGTAACTCTTTGGTTAAGTCCTGCATCCTTACCAATTGTTTTTCAACGGAGAAAGCTGAGACGATCTTGTGTCATCGTATTTCTTAGGAATGTGTTATACACTTGATGTGAAGAAACACCTTTCTGCTTCTGAAGTAGTCATTGGAACTCTTGAAATTAATTGTGTAGACCATTTCCAAAAAGTTTCGAAATTCTTCTCTCTTAATGTTTTCTTCAAGTTTTGTACAAAAGTCTTTTTTTCTTTTCATCGGAAACGTCTAAACTTTTCATAATACATTGTCGAGGAAGGTCATTTAGTAAAAAAGATACATCACAGTCTAAAAGTTTAGCTGCTAACAAGTGACTCAAACACTGAAAGAAATCCAACCAGTTTAACTAAAGTAGTATCACTGACACATTTCTTTCGCAACAATATCTCTGTTTTCTTCCATGTACGGAGATTCTTGTACTGCAGTCAAGTGTGTATCCAGAATTTTGTTTTGAAGGGGGGACCACCAGATTCTTTCAGAGGCTCAGGCTTGTTATGTATATGAAATGTATATAGCTAAGCCTAAATTATACCAACTTTCCATCAAAGTAGGAATTTTGAGGGGTCCAGACCCATCTGGCCCCTCCTTTGGCTACGGTCCTGGCTGCAGCATCCTTTTCATCAACTTCGTCTTGACCTTATTGAATTTGCTCTCGAACGTGTTTCAAATAAGTATGCACTTGTAACGCATGTGTCCACTACTATCGGACACAACAGCCACCGAGCTTATTATGCACTGAAATGCATTCAAAAATACATTTTATACAATACTAACTATTTTTATTAAGAAATCTTTTATGATCAAATAAACTATTCAGTTCCAAAATCCTTTCAGTCTCTCACATGGCACACTCAGGAAACCAAGGGTTGATTACTGGTTAAACAATATTGCAAACCTGACGAAACAGTTAATTAACTTTTCCTTTAAATAATAATAATAATAATAATAACTGCTACTGGATCTTAAACAGCTTTATATAGTAGCAATGCAATAAAATGTTAAATTTAAGCGATTAATATGTTTGTCGATTAACCATTTGTTGCGAATGTCGATTTACCATTACCTTGCTATTCCCAGAGCATTTGATTACATTTTAAGCATCAGAACGGGTGGAAAAAGAAGGAGAGCTAGCAAAGGTGGTCACTGCTGTTCTTCTGCTATCTCCGTTCACGCAGTCCTTGTGAACGCCTAAGTCCCATACAGACATTGTTAGAAGTTAGGCTTAACGCCACTTAAGCGTATATGGGGCAACGCGTTCCCAACAGATGTGTGCACGCGTAAGGGATTTAATAGTATATATCTACAACTGGACAAAGGAATTTTATCTATCGCTACACGAATAGCAACTTAAAATACGTATTTTTTTTAAAAAATCTCTCGACGATATGTAAATAATCTGAGACGATAATAATAATAATAATTCAACTTCTAAAATAGTTGGCAGTTCACGTGATCTTGTGAACGCTGAGAGTCCACGCCACTGGTTTTCAGGTCTAGGGATCATGAAATGAGAAATTTTCCGGAAGTCTCGACATGATAACGACTCTAATAGGTAGGATTTCTTCGAAATCTAGCTAAAAATAATTGTTGTTTTTAGGGTTTTCGTCACGTTTACTTCTGATTGATACCTATTTATTTTTTCAGTTGAAATTGAAAGAGTTTAATCATCTATGTGACAGAATAGAAAATATTTTTCCATTGAGTATCCTTCTGCATGTGCAAGCCAGTTTAAGGATCTAGGATCCTTGAAAGCCTGCGCGTGCAAAACCTGTCACTGACCTGTTACCCTACAACAGACAATCAGTTGGATATGTGAAAGTGAGTAAATATTAGCGCAAAAGATTTTTTTACAGTTGGTATAAATTTTTCCTTTACCCTTTACAGAATTTAAATACAGTTGCATTGCCATTGGAAGCATTGTACGTACGGGCTTTTGCTAGCGAGGTTTTGTTGTCGAGGTTTTTGCTGTCGAGGTTTAGTCGTCGAGTTTTTTCCTGTCGAGGTTTCTAACTGACGAGCTTTTGACCTCGAGATCTTTCCTGGCGAGATTTTGTCGTCGAGGTTTTTGTCCGTCGGTGTTTTGTAGCGTCGATATTTTTTTTTACCGTCGATGATATGTACTGTCGGTGTTTTTATCTGACGGTGAATTGCATGTCGATATTTTTTGCAAACCGTGTTTTGTTGACGACGTTTTGACGTGTGACCATATTGGTCAAGCTTCGTTAAGCAATGCTGTCTCATGTAGGTCTGAATCAGAAAAAAAGTTTTATAATGTATGTCACAATCGGATAAATTGTTAAGTCAGGGAAGGTAAGTAAAATCCGGGGAGTTTGGTAGGGGTCATTCCACGTCAATTTACCCAACCAAATGGGTATTCTTTTATGTTTGTTCTCAAGGATTGATTATTATTGGCGGCCATTTCAATATTGCGAGGCATTCCAAAATTTGTGTTTGTAGACGTTTACGAAAAATGTAAAATACGAGGACTGGTTTATCATAGGACATTCAAATAAAAACCATTATTTTCTTTAAAGTCTGCTTGTTAATTTCAGTTCTGTGCACTAAAAGCCTAAAACGTAATCGAATATGTCAAAATCAGTGTTTAAAGTGGATAAAATTTCTTACCGGAACGGTACTATTATTGACAAAATGTCATTATTTCATTATTGTAATTTTTGTAGCATTTCTATACGCCTTTTTATTGTTACCTCATTTATTGTTAATAGTAATTACCATTGGTGCATTGCTACAGAAAAAGTGCTCTGGCGGTACTACGTCCCAGAGCTGAAATTGGGTCCTTTAAATGACCCGGTCTGACCCGAACATTGGTGACCCGGTCCAAAACTTGTCCCGGTGAGCAGATTGGAACTTAATGAACTGGGTATTTTCGGCGGTATCTTTTTCCGTGCTCTGGGGGTAACACCCCCGGTCTGTGTCACCTCTGAAAATAACACTGTTCAAAAGGAACGAAATAACTAAGAACTCTGCTTTGCCTTCAGTCTCAAAGGTCGAAATCGGGTCAGACTGGGTTTCAAGCTCAGAGCCGGTGACCCCGTTCAAAACTTGACCCGTTTCAGCTCTGCTGCGTCCTGCTCTGTCAAAAGTTTCCTCTAGATATAAATATATATACAACTATTAAGATAGACACCATTTGGTGTACTAGTTCAGTGTTGCCAGCACACTTTTTTTTTAAATAATCACTCATTCAAATTGCTTCCATTACTATTATTACTTTATATTAAAAGTTTTCAAGGTGGTAACCACAAGGTACAAGAAGCTTTAGAGCTCATTGTAAATCTCTTTAGAAGCAACATCTTCAGTTTCACTATGCGACACTTCAGTTAGAATATAGTTCTTGGTTAGATTCATATTCAGTAGGCTTAGATCTAATTATAAACGCACTGTAAGGGCGCTATTACGCTATCGAGCTTGCTCAATGATTTGCTCTTCGAGCTTGCTATCGAGGAAGCTCGAGTATACTTTACGCTATTACACTATCAAACTTGCTGATCAGCTTGCTCAACGAGCCGGCCCTTTATCAAGCTTGACTTTTTGAGTTTGCTGAAGAACTTCCTCGACGAGAAAGCTCGTCAGTGCAAGGCCTGATATATGGTTCCTTAATTTTTTATGAGTTTTTTTCGTGATCGTGATGGCCACTCAATAGATCCCCGTCGTCCTATCCACCTGTCCTCATATGATTTAATAATTTCCGAACCCTTAGCTTATAATAGGATGGCGCCCCATCCTCTTGAAAGTAAACATCATGTTGATTTTCAACTCGCAACCAGAATTCCGTTTGTAGCACATGCAAATAATTATGTTTAACAGTGCTTTCAAAGATCCCTAACAATCCAATGGAAGAAATGAGGGCGCAAACTGTAACTCTTGGTAGGTTAACATATTCTTCCTAAATATGATAACATGTGGGTAACATTGCTCCAATACAGACAATTATGGCGAATGATATGCACATTTAACTTGAAGGTTGCTTCATCTGACCACAATATCTTGTCAAGAAAGGTCACATTTTCATTAACTTTAATCGCCTATTTTGATCTCCATCTCCATTTAATCGCCCATCTTTTCTTCCATAGTTGCTTAGATCACTTCTTAAAGTTTCATTTTAAAATGAAATCGATGCTATACTTCCTCTACACATAGCTTAAATCAACATACTTTTTTAAATGTTTAGTGAGAAAATAAATAAATATAGCAAGCCCTCCATTTTGTTTCTAGATCACTGGGTAAGGTAGGACCAAAGTAACATTTTTGTTTAGAAATGTACACACTTTTTTTTTGAACTTTTGGGTAATTTTTTAAATCTACAATTAATTATGCAAAAAATAAAATGGTCGGATTTCCTTCTACAGAACTGCCGATTCTAATGGACTCGTTGGAAGGTTTGAAGACCCTTTCCCCTTGACTACAAAGAAGTAATATGTCTCTTACTAAAGCAGAAAATGATTTGCAAACCCATGTTCATACAATTAAGACGATGATAAAAAAAATGCACCACGTGTCCCACCCTATTTTGCGACATCTTACCCCACTGCGTCGAATTGATTGTTTTCCGTTTACCTAACCAGATAACAGCACTGTCTTAAATGTTGGCAACAGCTACAGAAATGTAGATGGCGAGCTTCTCGAATATATCTTAATTGTCTACTTAAGATCTATGATGTGTTCTAAATAGTGAAGATAAAAATATTTCACTTAACTGATTTTGTCCTTATTAGGTTATAGTACTAGTCAATTTTAATTTCAGTTCTACCGGGAAGTAAACCCCGTACTTCTGTTTCCTGTTGTGTCTTCTTCTAAATTGTGAAACACTGGAGAAAACGGAATAATCCTTTGTCGGTGTTCATGAGAAGTGCCATCTGTCCGCCACCTACCCTATCTCAACAATTTAGGTAGAGATGTTTCAAATTAAATATTCAGCTATTGTTTCAATGTAATTACAAAGTATTCAAGTATTTTTTTTAAACAATATTTTTCTTTATGTACCCTTTACATGTTGATCACCCCCAGTTATTTAATCTTCAGATTTCAATAGACTTTCCCTTTCTTTTCTTAATTATTCGAAAACTGCATCATGCATTGGAGAAAAGTTTGCAAAGGGTACTTTTTACTTGTAACATGTCACGTTATTAAAATTCATAATGGTTAATATTTGCAGAGTTATCTCCTCTTCGTTGGGTTACTGAGAAATCTATCAGCTTATATTATTAGATGTCACGAACAAAAATGGTATACATTTTTGAATGAAAATCATT
Source organism: Lepisma saccharinum (assembly GCA_022664845.1). Taxonomy (NCBI): domain Eukaryota; kingdom Metazoa; phylum Arthropoda; class Insecta; order Zygentoma; family Lepismatidae; genus Lepisma; species Lepisma saccharinum. Next base: position 58,622 of record JAGDQP010001861.1, read on the forward strand.
TGTATACTTCGATTTTTATTGTCTACTTTATGCGTTATTAATAAACTGTACAAACATTGGACATACAAACGTGTTCTTAGCTTAATACTAAGGTGCACATGTGGAGAGAATTTTCACTATATAAGCAATGCCAGTAATAATAATGTTTTGAACAAGTATTGAGTAAACGGGACAACTATTTAGTTGCACAATATTGTACAATTAACACATCTAGATTTGAAACATGGTAGCTACTAATATAACATGTCATTTATAGAGAATTACCGCTAGAAACACTTTTGCATAAATTATGAATCTTTGGTTTTTGTTGGTGATAATAATATAATGTGTTATGAACATCCTAAACTTCAGTGAAATAAAAGTAATATATAATAAACATTTATCAATTGTAAAAAGCATTTACAATTTTTATTAATAACAATATTAACCAATTGTTTATTGTACAAACAGTTTCAAATGTAGATGAGAGTTTTTCAAGACATCAAAAAAACCTAATGATTATAACGGGATCGTCGCGGTAATCTCCCGAGCATAGAGGGTGAACATATTTATTTTGTGTGTTAAAGTGACGTTTGCTGCTTTCATCGAGTATGTTTAAATAAAATCTGACCAGATTTTTCTAATCGATGTTTGTGATTTTCGTGATCAATGTTTCTATTGCGTATAAAGAAAATTATCTAACCTGACTTTTCTAATCCCTTTCACTGAAGCAGAGTATTTTTCGAAAGCAGAAAGGAAGAAAATATTTTGTTCCTTAAATAATTAAAAAAAAAGTTGAGGTGGGTGAGATTCGAACCAGGGTCCACTAACACGATCCTTTCTTCACTAGACTACGAAGACAACTGCTGGTCAAGGCTTTCCAAGTGATTATTAGGGTCAGTTCTACAATCAACCGCTAAACTTCTAGTCACCGCTAAGTTGAGACCAACTCTCATTTTGCGTACTTTCATTGGCCAAACAAGTTTAGCGGTCGATTGTAGAACTGACCCTTATAGCCAGTTCAATAGTCTGTCAATAGAGTGCACTCTATACCATAGGGAGTTTACTGCGACGATAAGTTCTACAGGAACAATGATTCAGATTAGCCGTAAGACAGAATTAAAGGGACTATACTCTCATCATCAAGTTAGGTACATGGTTTAGTCTTCTACTGGTGGATAAGAATAATTTTACACCATTTGTTACATTTTCTAGAGAAACAAAAGCACAGAATTTGGATAATCGGGTTGTTAATTCTAGAACGTCTGTTAAGTGCAAATGACATTTGATGCTGTGCCGCTCATTGATATTGAAGGTCATTCAAAGCAACTGCTCATTTCTCGGTAACTATGTAACGATCCGTTAAGCTGTTGCTATCTTCAATAGATTAGCAAATTTGTCGACCCCCTTCTGGTTAGCTTCTTGATATCCTGTCATTGATTTCTTGGATCTTTGTAACCAGGCTGCAAGGTTGGGATATTGCGATACTCCAGTATCAAACAGCTGCAATGAAAAATAATATAAATCACATATTTTAGTTTAGCAGGTATTCAATATTTGGATAATCCCACCCCTTAAATTATCCGCGTCATGCAGGATGATAACATTTAGTCTTCGGGACTTGACTTGTATCAATAGAGTAGATATTAGGAGTTAAAATGTGATCTCATTGGGTTGTCAGTTTTGGCAACCTTGTATAATGATTTTTTCTAACGGCACTATCTCAGCTTATTCGATATTTGGTATTCTGTAGTGATGATAAACATCACAAATGAAGCACAAAATGCAGGATTGCAAACTGTGAACATTGTACCACATTAAACGTCGAAAATGTCAATTTTCCGCAAATCTATACCATGACTGACAATCTGACGACATCACAACTTAGTTTCTGATTTAAGTCACATCTTAATTAAGTCCTATTGATAAAAATCAGTTCCGATATGTTAAACTTGTTGCTGATGGCGAGATATTAATTTTCTTTACCATTGTAAGTAGTAATTATTGAGCTCCAAGTTGGAACCACTTTGTGCCACAAATTATAAGTGAAAGTCGACACAAAAGCGAGATAACGTTGTTGTTTTTTTCTTGTCTTAAATTCACCCTCAATTTCTTTTCTCGTAATTCTCTGTTACTTTAGAAATTGAACTCGTGATCCTAGTGTGGAATGTATTTCTAAATAAACGAACCTCACGCCTACCATGTTTGCTGAATTTTGAATTATATTTATGGCCTTTAGGTATCTAAGGCTCGGGCCGGGATAGGGGAAGAAAAAATGATTCGGGAAGGTGTCGGCCAGGGCCTATGTTGAAAGTGCCGTCCCGGGATTTGCCTGGTGTGACTGAGGGAAAACCCTGGATAAACCTCAGTCAGGAATCATGTTTGCTGAAAGAGAAAGCGACTCTCCAATTCCACCCTAAACTTTGAGACTTTCAGATTTATTTCAGTCACGAAATTGATTAAATGATAACTTAAATATAGTGATAACATGATTACTGTTTCTCTGAAACCAGAATGATGTTATTAGATACCGGTAACATAGTAAGCGTGAACAAAGTTCTCTTTTGATTAAAAATAAATATTTGTGATAAACGATATTTGGTTCGAAATTTATGAGATCCTAAATTTTCAAATCAACAGACATTGTAATGACCTCGTTATACTGCCAACGATATATTAAGAGTTTCCCAAGGTGCTCCCTAGATGCCTGTACTTTTGTCGTTGCAAAAGCGAAGCGAGTAACTTTTTCATATTTTATTTAATTGTAAAGTGCAATATGGAATCAATGGCACTGGTTTTGAAAGAGTTAGAAAGCAATTGCTAATTTATTCGACATTGAATTTAAATGTAAGCAGAGAGAGAAAAGTTCAAGTCTACCAGTTAATTGCATGTATTATGTTTTAATCCTCTGTTAAATAAACTTATTTCGTGGAACTCAAACCTAGCCTATCTCTGGTGTGTTAACGTGCTACCGATGACTCTGTATAGCAGACGTACAGAAGAGAGCAGTACGCATACAGCCATTATAGGACAAACGGCATTTTTCAGTGTCGAAGGGTGCGAGTGAATTATATATATACAAATTTTTGCAGTCAAAGTACAGAGACTGATCATCATTTTCATTTCACTTCCAACTCATCAACATGCCAAAACAACCGAAGTCAGGAACACACCAATTACCAAATGTCGTCATGCAAACTTCATCCATAGTTACACCAAAATCATCATCTCAAGGAGCGATACCTAAACATAAGCATAGCACTGATCAACTGTCACGAACTAGATCACGCACACCACCATCACGTCATTCAGGCAACGGAAAGTCACCGCCCAGTAAAAGATCACATACGCTCAGCGCTTCAGATTCCGATTCCGATCCAGAGCAGCATATGAACATCACATCTTCAGACCACGATGAACATCTAGCAGCTTCAAAACCTCCTCTTCACTCTTTTCTTCTCACAAAATTTGACACCAGGTTCCAAACGCCAAAACAACTTTTTCAGCAATTCATGAAATATGTTCCTCGCGAAGCAATTCACCAGATAATACCGACACGTAACGGAATAATCATCAAGTCACCTGACAGTACTTTAGCTACAACCATCCGAAACAAGTTTAGCTTTGAAATCTTCGGCAAAGATGCTCAACTTACATCTCTAACAACTAGAACCATCCGTATGCAACCACCTCCTAGACGAGCACCACAATTATCTGTTGTTATTAGGGGTGTTGACCTAGATATCACAGACGAAGAGGCAGAAGCAGAATTAAGAGAGGAAGGACACACTATCACGAAATGCCTAAGAATAAAAACAAAAGAAGGCACTAACAGCTATATGCTTCGTGTACTCACTCCACACCAACTTACCATAGACTTACTATTACAACACGGTGCATACATCTATAGACGCCGACACAGAGTCGAACCATCTCGTACACAACCACCATTACCTTTACGGTGTGAAAAATGTCAAATATACAATGATCATTCGACAGATGAATGCAAGAATCAACCTAAATGCGGATACTGCACCGGAAACCATACCACAAAAGCCTGCACCAACCTAGCAAATCCACCAAAATGTAGTCAGTGCAATGAACAGCATCCAACTTTCTCATACAAGTGTAAAGGCCGCCCAGAACCCGATCCAGACTCTAATTTCCTAGCAGTGCCTCTTCGCGTCCCTCCATCCACAGAACCCTCTATCAATCAATCTATCCATCCTCCTCCGACCATCGAACAAATTATCTCTTTCCTAACAATAATCTTTCAAAATCTATTCCCTTTCCAACGAAACGCAGTTCTACACAAAATCACGCTTGCAGCTAAAGAAATCTTTAAAGTACAACTCCAGGCAACATACTCGGGTCCGTATGTATTCTTCTCCATTAAACCTACAAATCCTGAGTAAATTATACAACACCTCTCATCTTCACTCACTTATCATTCACTCTTCATTCACATTACCGCACTGTATTCATAATTGTTATATGTAGGGCTCATCTGTTTCCATCAATACCTAGCGTCGCCCCTAGGTGAGAAGATAATCATCCATTCGTCCTATTTTGTGCCAACGTGTTGTGATGTCAATTTGCACCTCACACTCATCTTCCATTTCATAGTCATCAATATATTTACAGCCTAAATAATGATTATAAGCACAATGCTTATAATGTCCAGATTTGTTAATATTCAGAAATAAATTGTATTTAAATATTATAAAAACTCTTAGACCCCCTACCCATCTTCAAGTCCCATATGTTTTCCCTTCCTTCCCAGGCCTGGATAGAGGGCGTAACCCTCGAAGCGGGTGCTGGCCACACTTGTGGACCAGCAATGAAAAAAAAACTTATTTCGTTGTGGCATTTCTTCGTCTTCTTTTATAGCTAGACGTAGTGGAGGAATTGTCTGCATTGCCCAGGCTGTTGAAAAGCGCCGCAGCAATTGTGGATAAATTTCTCTACAAACTTCGCTTTGTGTCACCACTACGGTGTAGCTTTGGGGCACTTATTAGGTATAGGTTATCAAAAGACATCGAGCTTCGAACCTGCAAGAGCGACCCTGAGAAGTTATAATGGATGTAATGGGATTTCTTATGATTTGACCGCACAGCTGCAACGCTTCATATATATTTTATTATTATTTACGGTTGCAGATTCCAAGGTACAAAAGGACCCATTACATTGATATTTCATTGAATCCAATTTGCGTCTGCTCATAAGGTAATCGGCTTGCATACATTGGTTTTGCGCTTTCAAGAAATTATTTTGTTCCATATTGTTCTTGGCAATGCCGTACAATCTTTGCAGTACACCGTCATAATCCTTATTAAGTCTTTTCCTCTTTTCACATATCTCTTCTTCTTCCTCTTCTTCGAAAATTCTTTCTTCCATCCATCTTGTAACTTTTGAAGTGTCGTCTTCATTGACTTTGTTTCCGATTATTTTATTTTGTTTATTTCCTTCGACTTCGGAAAGCCGTTCTGTACCATTTATTTTCATTGTGATCAGTTCATCTCTATCATATTTTGACTTTATAGTTTTCACATGATCATCTTGACTTTCTTCTTCACGAGTTGTAACCTTATCTTCAATTACTAATTCCTTCGTCACCTCATTTTTCTTCTGATAACAATTGTTTACGATTCTTTCTTGGTCAGCAACATACATATCATTTGGATTACGAATAATACTTTCTGGTATAATTATCTGAGATTTTTGCTTATCTTTTCCATGTACTTTTAGTGAAGTACTGCCATTACACTCTTTTCTTGTGTCTTCAGGTTGAGGTGTCTTAATTGTAGTAGTAGAATCAAGTTTACTGATTCTTTCCATATTCTCATCGACTATGTGATGAATATCGTTAGCATCAACTAGATTCCTTTTATGTTGGCATTGGATATACCTTTTGTACTCCCTTTCTAAATTTCCAACTAACTTGCTTAATTGTAGTATGGCGTCATATCTATGCCCAGACATTTTCTCCTTCACATACTTTGGAAGAGTATAAAAAATTAAGGAATGGATTTTAAATCTTTAGACATCAGTTGTATTTGTTTGTGGTAGTTTCTGATATTATACCACTTGATGGTTTTTCGTCTGTACTTATTTATTTTTTTCTTCTATTATCATCCACAAACTGAGTATGGGAACTTTCTAATGACTCTGTTCTTTTATTCTGAAGGTTATTTTCCTGATGTAAAGAGTTACAATTTTCTATAATCGACTTAATACTTCTGATGGTTTTTGACTGCTCGTTCAGTTGTTCATTGATCAATTTTATTCCTTGTTGAATTGAGTTGTCTCCTTCAATTCTAGAAGTATTACCACATTTCTTTTCTAGTCTTTGCACGTGTTCATGAGTTATTTTACATTTGTTTTCTAAAGAAGTAATATGATCTTCTAAAGATTTTATATAAGCCGATTGATATTTCAGACTCATCGCCTGCTCTTTGCATCGGGTTTTTATGTCTGCAACATCATTAATTAATAGTTGATACCCATCGTTGAAAACTTTCTCTCGATCCAGTTCTGAACATTTTGAATAAGATAGAGGCTGTATTTCCTTAGCATCTATCTCTCCTTCATCTTTACCTATGTTATGTAGATATAACAAAAACCTTTTCCAGAGTTCTAATATAATTCTCAGTATAATAGATTTTGAGTTTCCTTTTAGGTTTTGTTCTTTTCTGTCTCGGTTCTTCTTTCAATTTTTCCTCCTTGTTTTGGCGTTCTTCATCTTTCTTTCTTCTTTCTTGAAACATTTTCTCCATCATACAATACATGTTTCGTAAAAATGGATTAGCCATTATTTCTTCAACTTCGCATCTCTCACTTTGTATGCTAAGATTGATGCGTTCCTGAAATGGACTTTCAACGTCATTTTCTGAATCGGAATTATCCTCACTTGGTATCTTGTTATCCATGTTAATCGAGCCCCACGTTGGGCGCCATTCTGTAATGGATCCTTTTGTACCTTGGAATCTGCAACCGTAAATAATAATAAAATATACATGAAGCGTTGCAGTTGTGCGGTCAAATCATAAGAAATCCCATTACATCCATTATAATTTCTCAGGGTCGCTCTTGCTGGTTCGAAGCTCGATGCCTTTGATAACCTATACCTAATAAGTGCCCCAAAGCTACACCGTAGTGGTGACACAAAGCGAAGTTTGTAGAGAAATTTATCCACAATTGCTGCGGCGCTTTTCAACAGCCTGGGCAATGCAGACAATTCCTCCACTACGTCTAGCTATAAAAGAAGACGAAGAAATACCACAACAAAATAAGTTTATTTAACAGAGGATTAAAACATAATAAAATGACATCTTGATTACCTCTGCATCTTGTACCTGACAAGTGCTACTTACATACATAGTACATGCAATTAACTGGTAGACTTGAACTTTTCTCTCTCTGCTTACATTTAAATTCAATATCGAATAAATTAGCAATTGCTTTTTAACTCTTTTAAAACCAGTGCCATTGATTCCATATTGCACTTTACAATTAAATAAAATATAAGAAAGTTACTCGCTTCGCTTCTTCAGTGGCAAAAGTACAGCTATCTAGCGAGCACCTCGGGAAACTCTTAATATATCGTTGGCAGTATAACGAGGTCATTACAACATTCATACCCCAGCCGGAATTCAAAAGCAAAATCTGGTAGACGCTATAGTGTGATAACTCGAACTGCACGATTATCGTGGCGGGCAATTTCCTCATGAATAAATATTTTGCGTTGGGGGTTCATAAAATGCAATTTGGAGGAACATACTGAACAAACACAAACAAGTTGTTTTTCTTTTAATTAGGAGCTTTGTTATACTGCACTTTGAGCAGAATTTCATCCACTTCGTATCCAGGCCCTGTAGTCTTGTTGCTAAAGACGAAAACACTAAGCAGGCAAGCCGGTTTGAGTTCTGCTATCGGAAACCTGGTTGAAGTTTACCAGGATTTCCCTGAGTTTCACCAAGCAAATTTGGCATTGTTGAAACCGCTACATTCCCTTTCCTCATCCAATGAAATCTATAAGGTATACACGAGATTGCGTCGAGCAGCACATGTTCCATCTTCTTTTTATTTAATAATTTCCAGATTATTTGCAAACGTGTTTTTTTATGATAACTATAAGATAATTTCAGCATTTTGACCAGTGTAGAATTAATTCCTTAGTATGGACAAGGAAACGGCTTGCAGAGAGTTTTATCGAGCGCAATTTTTTTACTTTAGTCGAATCTGCTGTGTTGGAATATTTTAGTGAAATCGGTGAAGATTGGTGGCAAGAGGCTGCTTTCGTGACATATTGTATTTTTTTTAGTAGTGTCTCAATATAGAATGCCCTATTAAGGCGTGGCCATTCTCGCGCAGGAACATTACTCCTTAAATAACACTGACAAGCGACTAACCGCAAAGAATACTGACTAATGGCTGATTTACAATTGCCAATTTGGCCTGTTTGTAGTATGGCAGAAAGCTAATCCGGATACCCGGGATTAACTTTGGTGTGGTTAAGCTGTGGATCCTGGTGTGGTTAAGTTTTTTTTAAAGAAAAATAAGTTTTCTCTTTCTTTATATATATACATGCATTAGGAAATTTAATAAAATTAGTGACCAAAGACACGTGGAGGTTAGGTAAATTAAGTACGGTATTTTTTCTATTACACATGCAATTACATAATGTTTTTTCAGGCTTTCGAAAATAGGACTTTCTACGTTGAGACGCTAGTGTTTCTCTCTGCCGAGCACTCTGCATCACGAGAGTCTCGCCGTCAAAACTCCTCAACGCAGCTCACAAGATCACTAACAGATGGGAGTGCCATCGACCCCATTGCTGAACAAGGATGTTCTAATTGAGGATATGAGATGTCACCAAGAACATGAAGCCATACGTCACAGCTTAATCCCGCGCGGTCAGCCCGTTTTCTTCACGCTTACTCCAATCAAAACCATTGTTTCCGGCTGACAAAGATGGCCGCAGGTTCCGTAGTTGTCTGCTAACCAATCAGGTGTGTCGCCTTGGTTGATGCTCAGTTGTTTCTTGGCTTCACTCTTTCGCTGAGCATGTGATAGCTATAAGCAGATCCTCTATTAGAACATCCTAGCTGCTGAAGGAGAAACGATGCGTTTGGTTTTTGCATTGCATACAATGAAGCAAAACTCTAGCCTGACTTTGTAAACTGTTTCTGTAAACTGCATAAAATGTTTAGAAAGAAAATCTCCTAAACTTTCTAACCTATGACAGTGATTTTTGAAAAAAATGTTTTAAAATGTAATAGAAAAGAAAACTGAGTAATTATTTTTAAGTACAAAGAAAGGAAATACAGTTCATTGAAAGTGAAATATAAAAAAATAATATAGAGGTAGACGGGAATCGAGCCCGGGTCACCCAGCTAACAAACCGACGCCTTGTCTACTTCTCGAAGCTTTCCACAGCAAAAGATCCCTATCCCGTGTTTACATTACTAACATCTTACCATGGTTAACGTTAACACGAGTTCATTTTAGTAATGTAAACGGTAGTTACCGTTAACGCGGGTTTCAGATTTAACTAGCGTCTACTTACGACGGTTGTCTTGTAACGTTAGTAAGAAACGACTGTTTTAAACTCAAGTTAGTCATTAGGCACGAATCACTTCGTGAGTTTATTTCTTTCTTTATTGAAATGTATAGTATCCTATTGGTGCGTATCACTTTTAAAGTATAAAAGAATGATGGCAGAACTAATCTACAAAATGTTATGCTACAATGAATTCGCTTGTATTCATTTTTTATAATTTAATCCTCTCCCGTGTAACAAGAAGATTCTTTACTCTACGGAAAGTTCTTGCTGTTTCTTTACAGACAATGGTAGAACAAGCACGATAACGAAGTTAAGTTCGGTAGTCTGAACGCAAGTTAGTTTTACCCGTATATCTTATCATCGTAAACGTTACTAATCTAAACAAGGCATTACCGTACTTTAGCACTATAGTATGTCATGTGACCCGGTGGATTGATTTCTGGCGGCGATACAGTCTTCTCTGCGTCGGGTACAAAACCGAGCGTAGTTCGGCCAGATTAATAGTAGGTCCGTCATTAGAAGCTAAATGCTCGATTGGAACGAAAGGTACAAGTGAGCTCAATCAAGTGGGGCGGGGAGATAAAGGATCAGGATATCGCATTTTGTAGAACTTACACTTTATAAAAACAAATCGCTACTGGATGAAGACAATAGTGAGGATTCGAGAGACAGATATATCAAATTTCATAGAAATGCAGATAGAATTTCAATTCTCTGAGAAATGGCTGTAGCATTACACGATTGCAAAATGGCCATAGAGGTTGCTGGATCTCAATCTGAAGTCAGTTTCTGTTCATCTGCTTTCGTTTAGGAGCTAGCGTGCCATGAGTACATATAATGCAGAAATATCATAAGAGAAAGTATAGCCTTACCAGGTTAAAAACAACTCAAAATAAATCAAGCTCTCTGAATTCAGCTCCTCTCTACCTGCTTTTATAGAGGTAATGCAAATGGATAGATAAACAGAAAATAAAGGAAAGTGTACTTTTTTCAAGTCCAGTAAAATCATTACCTTTTTGTAGCTACTGTTTTATCCAGCAACGTTGAATTTCTAAGAAATTGTTATTCCTTTTGGGACGCACGGAGAGAATCAAGCTTGGCTTCAAGGACCTGCTGCTTTGCGCAACACACTAATGCTGATGATTAAAGATTTATTTGTAATTTATCACCAGTAGCACACAAAAGTGTTTTGAACGTTTATTTTTGGTTTATTTCGTTGATTAACCGTTATTGGTTGAAAAAAAGTACATTTAATTTTAAATCATATTTAAGACTTGATATTGTTCATAAGATGTTAGCTCGACGTGGATTCAACTGTTATTTTCAACTATGGTATAGATTTCGTTTCATGGGATTCTTTTTAATTTAATGGACTAATATTTGTAATTAAAAGCTAATTCAATGTCATTAACTATTATTTTGTGTACTCTTTTGCGTGTTGAAAACACGTTGAATTTAAATCTATATTCCAACGAAAGTTTGATTTCGTTGATAGAACGGTATGTGACGTGTTTTTAACAATTATAATCAACTGTGCCCTAGATTACGCTTCATTATGTCTTTCCAAGTTAATTGTTTAAGAATTGTACTTAAAAGCGAACAGCTTTTCTCATGTTCTCATTTGCATGTTGAAAGGAGATTGATTTTTAGACTATATTTCAACGTATATTTAATTTTATTGCCAGGTCATTAATGTGAAATGTTTTCAACTATGACAGATTTCGCTTTATATGCATTTTTCTAAGGCTACATATCACAATTATTGAGAAATACAAATTTAATAGTGCAGCGATTGTCGATGTGTTAAAGAAGGAAAAATTCACATAACAAAGAAAGAACGAAAGTATTCCTTATTCTTATTCTTAAATGATGGTGAGACGACGCGTCTGGATTTGTGGCGATGCGTTTAAGACTGCCTTTCAATACAGATACCGTAAAATTGTAGTGACTCTGAAGGCAACTTTATGGATGAATGGTAACGTGTTATTTACCAACAACAAGTGCGTAATGTTCCAACTTCGAACCCCACAGCAGACGGTTGGATAATTTACTTTTGGGAAATTAATACTGTATATCATAAATTCATGATTTAATCAAGAACGTCCGCTTCTTCATTTCAACCATTATTGAACGTCGAATAATCTGTTGAACAGGCGAACATTTCAGTGCATTTACAACGTTGAAATTACGTTTCAGTACTAACGTTTAATCCACGTATATTCAACGTATGTGTGCTACTAGGGTACGATGCAGGAAAACGAAAGAAAGCTTTCACCTACCTCAACAGTCGAAATAGTGGAAACGACCGCGAAATCAGCGATCGTCATCTGATCACCAGCTATCCATTGCTTTCCGCTGAGAAAGGTTTCCAGAAATTGAAAAGCTTCCTTCATTTTCGACATATTTTCATCGCTCACCTTCTTCATCTTTTTCTGAAGACGATCAACCTAGAAGGAACGGAATGTCTTAGAAATAATATTCACAAGAGCTGAAACAAGAAAATGGTTTGTTATATCTGGAAATGGTTTGTCCAGTAGACCCATGCCTATATTCCACGCCCTTCTAGTAGTAAGTAGACATTTCATACATAACTTTTGTGTAGTGTTTTCTTGGCCAGGCCTATTCTAACCTTATATTTGACTTTGACCGTAGTCATTCTTAATCTAAAAACTATACGATCGACTTTACAAAGCATAGTCATGTGTGAATTGCTGTAACAATAACGTTCTTGACGTGAACTAACCAAATTGTATGTAGAGCTTAGAAGCAAAAGCTGCAATCTCCACTCCAGAAAATTTTACGGGAGAGCCAGAAGAAAATTTCTAGTGGTAAATATAATAATATATGGGCACTATTTTCTTGTGGTTCCTACTCAAAAAACTACAAAATACATAAGGAATTAAGGCTTTACCTTCATTTACCTTCATTAGACAGTTTAACCAACGACCTCATAATTGTATACAATTCCATCAAAATCTCGGTTTCCAAAAAAATGGAGATTGCAGCATTTACTTCTAAGCCCCACATATAGCCGTTCTTACATTAGTGTTAATGTGACATATTGGCTGCTATAAATGGAGTTCTATTGGGATTTTAAGGTTCGTAAATTATTGTTTTGCTTTGTGACATTTCCGCCAATTTAAGCTTTGTAAATTATTGGTTTGGTCTCTGACATTTTCAGCATTTCAACCTTGGTAAAGGGTTGTTTGTATATGTGACGTATTCACCATTCTAAGCTACATAAACTATTGGTTTGCTATGTGGCATTTTCACCATTTGGTGAACCTTAACCTATTTTCACCATTTGGTGAAATTTAACCTGGGTATTTTTTCGTTCTGACATTCCCATCATTTGACGCTACATAAACTATTGTTTGGTCTGTGACATTTTCAGTATTTTAATCTAGATAAAGTATCGGTATTGTTTCGCTCTGTGATATTTTCACCATTTTTAAACACGTAAACTATTGTTTCACTCTGTGCCATTTTCACCATTTTAGGCAATGTAAACTATTGTTTTGGTCTGTGCCATTTTCACCATTTTAACCTTGGTATTGTTTCTCTCTGTGACATTTCCGTCACTTAAGGCTACGCAAAATATGGATGTGGTCGATGAAATTTTCACCATTTTAACCTTGGTAAAGTATTGTTTGGGTCTGTGACATTTTCATCATTTTAACCTTTTTTTAGTATTGTTTGGGTCTGTGACATTTCCACCATTTTAAGCTACGTAAACTATTGTAGTTTTGCGTCATCTCGCGAAGAAGAGAGAAATCATAGAAAAAATGACTGAGTTATCATGAAAAGACTATGTTGATGCATCAGCTCGTATCGTAATTGTATCTTGAGCTTCTTCGAATTTTTTCTCTTTCGTAAAGAGAAAAAAATACGTTTTGTTAAATTGATTTTAAGGTCGTTAGGCATCTCAGGCCGGGAGAGTATGGGGGAAGGATATTGGAAGTTAGACGGTCAAGTCTATTTTCTAGGTACTATCCCACTATTTGCCTGGTATGACTGAGGAACAAATCTCGAAAAACTCAGTCAGGATAGTCTGCTGCTAGGTTCGACCCCGAAATACGTTTTGTGTTCATGAAGAACAAACAGGTATAAAATCAAGGAAATATTGATGATGAGTGTTAGAGTTGTTTCGACCTGTGACATTTTCACAATTTTATACTTCTTAAATTATTGTTTCGATCTGTCACATGTTACCTGTCACAAATCGATTTCTACAAATCCGAAATAGTATTGGTAAACAATGTGACTCCTTTCTTTATAATGTATAAGCCCGTATATCATTAATTATTGTGTTTATTTACTCAATACACTACATTACCATTATTACATTTCACGTGCCATGAATATTAAAGGTAATTCACGAAAAAAATGTCCTAGAAGATTGAATCAAAGAAGTTGCGAAAGAGTTTTAAAATTCTATGTGGAGAAAGTTGGTCACAACTGTAAAAGAGAATCAGCAGGGCTTCTTTTGTCGCTTATGCCTGTTTATATTACAGTTTACATTACTAATATCTTACCATGGTTAACGTTAACCGAGACTATTTTAGTGATGTAAACGCCAGTTACCGTTAACGCGGGTTTCAATTTTAACCAGCGTCAACTTACGACGGCTATATTCTTACGTTAGTTATCTAAACGCAAGATGGCCGTTAAGCGCAGCTCACTTGGTGAGTTTATGTCTTTCTTTATCAAAATATATAGCATCCCAGTGGTGCGTATCACATTTAAAGTATAAAAAAATGATGGCAGAACTAATCTACACAATGTTACGCTACAATCAATTCATTTGTGTTCATTATATTATAATTTAAATCTCTGTCGTGTAACAAACAGATTCTTTACTCTACGGAAACCTGTGCCTGTTTCTTTACAGACAATAGTATTATAAACACGATAACCAAGTTAACTTCGGTAGAATAAACTAAGTTATTTTAACCATGATTTTTACCATCGTAACAATGTTAGTAACCTAAACAAAGCATTAGTTACTTTCTTTAGATTAAGCTGAACAGGAAATTTGCAAATGAAGACCACAGGAAACGAACGTGATTTGTCGATTTTCTTCATTTCACAAGAGAGCGTCTTAAAAGTCCATAATCACCATCACGTAAACCTGTACATCAAATATTTACTTTTCATAGACGAACTATGCATTTTCACTTCTTGGATGATAATTTGTAAAGGCCCTTCAAGGAGAAAGTAGGTGGTACTTTTATTTGAATGTTACAAAAAGTAGACAAACCACCATATTGTACTCGGATATCCAAATTGAACTTCTTTTAGTACTTCAATCAGTCTATTTGATGTTGACTTACTGTCATTGCTGCAAATCCTGGATAGAGAACACCAGAATCAAAATGAAGTCGTTGGTCCACAACTGCCCTCTTCTTGGGATCTTTCGGGTAAAGGCTGTCGTTTTTACCATATTTGTTCACCAAGTACGCAGCAATGGCATGACTACAAGGAGACACAAAAGAAGCACGAGATGTAATATTAAATTATTGTATTCGTTATTTGTGGCATTTGATCAGACAGTCATAAGTCACAGACAGTAAATTTTACAGTGGAACATTTTAAAAGAATGTATTCTCATAAAGCAAACATTCTGCCACAGTTAAATTAGTTCATTGTTCCTATTAGATGCCAATCAAAGTTAATTTAGTTTTATATTTTGTACCAAAGTGAACCTTTAAAACAAAATCTTAAATGTGCAGTTTCTTGCGACTATGTCCGCCGGAGCATCTCATTTATGCCTCGTATACATTACTTACATCTTACCAGGGTTAACGTTAACCCGAGTTCAATTTAGTAATGAAAATATCTATAGTAGTTACTGTTAACGTGGGTTTCAAATTTAACTAGCGTCAACTTACTGGGGATGCGGCGTTGGACCAACACTTCGTACGACCAATAGCCTCTCAAGCATCAAGAACCGGCGTACGGCCAACACCCCAGGGCAAAAACCTGTGTTGGTCGAACGCCGTGTTGGTCCAACGCCGGTACTACGAAGTGTTGGTTTCATGCCGGTGTTGGTCCAACGCAGTGTTTGTTCTACGCAGGTGCCCCAAAATATAATTTAAGATGATATATTTTTATTATGTTTCTAGGTTTCATATATCTAGGGCGTTGTCAATTTTATTGTTGGTCCAATGCCGTGTTGGTCCAACGCTGTGTTGGTTCAATGCCGTGTTGGTGCAACGCCGTATTGGTTAAACGCCGTGTTGGCCTTACGCGGTGCCAATCCACGCTAGAGTTATTTAAAAAAATATTATATAATTATTTCATTATTATCAAGATTTGTATTTTACCGTATTGGTCGTACGCCGGATATTATTGTTGGTCTAACGCCGTGTTGGTCCAACGGCGTGTTGGTGCAACGCAGCCTTGGTTCCGTGTTGGTCCAACGCCATGTTGGCCCTACGCATGTAACCCAACTTACGACGGTTATCTTGCAACGTTAGTAAGGAACGACTGTCTAAACGCAAGTTAGTTATTAGGCACGAATCACTTCGTGAGTTTCTTTCTTTCTTTATCGAAATATATAGTATAATAGTGATGCGTATCACTTTTAAAATATAATAGAATGATGGCAGAACTAATCTACAATATGTGACGCTACAATCAATTCATTTGCGTTCATTTTTTATAATTTAATCCTTTCTCGTCTAACAAGCAGTTTCTTTACTCGACCACGGAAATGTTAACCTGTTTCTTTACAGACAATGGTAGTACAAGCACAATAACCAAGTTAAGTTCGGTAGTGTGAACGCAAGTTAGTTTTACCCATAAGCTTTACCATCGTAAAATGTTAGTAATCTAAACAAGGCATTACTAGAAAGTTTGATTTTATGACTATTTCAGTATCTCAAAGTTGTAGAATACTAATTGGAAGTTCCTGAGTAAATTCAAAGATTCTAAGACTTCAATTGCTATTCCTAATTTAATTGTATGAACAAGCACAAATAGTCTACCTTCAACTATATTACTTATAGGAGTTCAGAACAAGTATATGAAATAAAAAACGTAAAATGGATTCATGTTTTATTCTTACGATGCTTACTTTGAAATCTGAGATGAAACTAGCACGACCATAGCACACTGGAGAATAACTGAAAATAGGTTAGTATGTGCAAAAGAAGCCATAGAACATAATCAACAGTATGTAGCAGGCCTACAATTTTTAACAACTGAAGAAGTAGTTGTACCGAAGTCCCAAAAGTTACCCAATCCGCTTAGCGTAACTAAAGCTTGTAGAGAGACCATTCTTGTGCCAAAATATAGCCCTGCATATCTAGAATTGCAATACATTATAATCAACAAAAGCACTGAAGTCGAGAAGTTTGATTAGGTGAGGTTGATTTGTACGTTATATATACAGTACTATTAAAAGTAAAGTTATACTAGGCTCTCTGCTCAAGCATTTAAGACGAGAGCCAAGACTGTGTTATTTTACACTAAAGCCAATTTAGTGCACGTGTACATGATGGAATATAGAAATCAGTCATATTTCATAAGTCGCACTCTACAAGAAACTTTTACTATGAAAGTGCACTTGTACACTGTTATAAGGTGTTAATTTCTCTGTTAATAAAACACATCACAATTGCTTAGTATTTTCATAATTTGTTACACGGCACATATCCAACCGGTAATACTATTATTCTCACACTCTGGTAAACATGTCCGATGTAATGGAAGCAATAACCTCAAAAACCTTGGGTCTAAAGTCCGGTAGGGTTGAAGGTAGCGGTGGCACATAAACTCGATCATTTACGTAACAAAAAGAAATTTCAAGGGGTGCTGTCGGGGAACCTTGGACGCCAGGAAGTTGTCAACCCATGCCTTTCGGGCAGTGATGGCCGATCCAACGATAAAAAAAAACTTTATTCAACCAAACTTGAACATCCTGTAGAAAATGGGGTTGCGGGCACAGTTTGGTTGCCTAATGAATGGAATGGTTTTTTTTGGAAAAGGAATGGTTTATAAAGCTGTACGAACAATTACTCTATCATGTGGAGTCCAAGATCCTCCGACATCATCCCGTGAGATTTGTTTCAGTTACGTTGAAGATTAAGTTTATGTGCCACCACTACTTTTGAGTCTACCTGACGGTGGGAAGTAGAATTAAGTGGGTGCTGTTGGAAGGAACTTGCTACAAATAGGTTTAAAAGAACGAAACCATGCGAAAATTCAGAAGAGGGAAATGCAATACTAAGAGCTCTATTATCGTGGTTGTCACTTTTTTCTTGCGAGAACCAAATAAATAGCTCATCTTGTGAAGTAACATTTTCTCTTCCTTTCTTGATCATATATGTCAAAATTAAATGGGTTATTGAATACTTGCGAGTAACAGAAGTTATTATTTCATATTTCACTGTCTTGTAGAAAAAAATAACAATAATCTGGTTGTTGTGCTGCAGCTTTATCAGGAACCGCCACTGGTCTTTAGTTGAAGACGAAGGAAGAAAGTGGATGTAACACTGACACAGTAGTAAAAAAAAGAAATCAAACGCTGAAACAAAAAAAAAAAAAAAAAATGATAGACTGTGGCCAATAAATGAAACAGAAACTGGTTCTGAAGCATCTGGTAATACCGACTGTACATAAATAACTATGAAATAGCATAGTCATATTCTGGTCTGATAGATCTAAGAACATATGAAAATTAAACTTATACTTACCTATCCCAGATGGGAAATCCATTATCAACAATTGTTGGGACTGTATGTTGAGGATTTAACTGAAATAGAAGAATTATAAATTGTAATTCAGCTGCAGCATGAAGCTTACCTTTTCCTCTGCATTACACACGATTCCAAATACATTGTAATTGTGTACTACATACAAATTAGTTGGGAATATAAACATCAAAATATTCTGTAAACGAGCCTTTATTCTGAGCCTCTACTTATCTGTTATGCTTACTCGTTTTGTCTGGGGTATATGTGAAGAGCATTCATCCTACTTCAATAACTTTTTGGTACACCATCAGAAGATAATGCTATAATAATTATTTTTTTTATTAAAGACTTTTGGATCAGAGGAGTAGGCTAAATAGTTGAAAGGTTATGCTATACCTTATTTTTGATACATTTCTCTCAACTTGAAAATTAGTAATTACAAGTTTAAAGATTTTACAATTATACCATATCAGAAACTAACATGGATTCTCTCAATCTAAATCAGATCTCTCAATAATCCATCGCTATCGAGAGTCTTTTTTTTTCATAGTATCATGCCCAAACTCCCAACATATTAATCTAATATAAACTATTACATTTTGTCAACTCATTCTCCTTTCATTTTCTTTTTGTTGGAAAGGAAATTATTACAAATTTTCAATTATAATAATTAATTCTAGACGACGTAAAACATAACATTAAGTAACATCATAAACACATAACTTACCCATGTCTTCCTGAATTTGTGGCTATTCAACTTCCGGTTTAACATACTATCTTAATTATTTCAGAACATCAATTTGTTACAAGTCCTATTCACTTATTTGAATCCAAAGAAAGAAAGTTCCACTCTACTTTCATTAATATATTCCACTGCCCATTGATTCTATTCACAACACACCGCTCTTTTAGGTTTATGCATATTAAAAACAATGCACTCTGTAATATCACAAACCCCTGAAACTTCCTCTTTATTTTGCTTTCTTCCACTTATCGTTCCTAAATTAGAATTTGGATTTCTTGTATTGATTATAGTTGCTCCTCTGACCTGCTGCCATGTCTCACTCTCTGCTCTAACATTCGCAAGTCATATTGTTTTCCGACTTCCTTTCGATATTTCTGTCGCCATTCTTTTCCACAATTCTGGTTTTAACTCGTTACTGTTATATGATACCAACTTCACTGCATTACTCGTATCATGATCCAGCAGTTAATTATTGTAGTAACTGGTACATTGCTCTATTTCTTTTTCATATCATTGCCAATTTGAACGACAGTTGAACTGGAATAAGCGTTGGTTATTTTACCAGAATAGGTGTTTCCTTCGGTCTGATCAAACATTACATGTCGCTTGCATTCCTTTGCTTTTCAGCGCTTCATATAACAGCTGTTTATCCGATGAACTTGGTGTTTGGCAAGGCTTCGTGCATACCAACACACATACTATGTTTTCTCGTAATGAAAATTAAGTAATTAAGGACTTGAAATAAATAAGGATGCAAGTGTCATTTTCCAATTTACGAGTAGAACCAGTTTTTTAAATGTTATTTCCGTATAAAACAATATGTCTCACAGTTTATAAGCATCCAATAGAAGGATTACACAATATGTTTGGACTTTGATTCTTATGTAATCATATCATTGCTCTAACAACATTGTTGTTCCTGTAAAAATGCAATTTTCACAAAATGGCACTTACATATTTATTTTCTTCAAGTCTTCATTGGAAATACATTATTTAACATATTTGAACGTAGCTTGTCTCTCAACGTTGAGGGCATAATTGAGTTGCTAAATTTATTTGAATTTATTTTGTCTGAATCGAAAGATGATGTTGAATTAGATTGTTCTAAGAATGGACTCCATTTTCATGACACAGAACTTTATCGTTTACGTGATTACAAATACTATGTTTTAATTTGTATTCTAAAATTGCCATTCTGCTATAGAAACCTTATACCGGTAACTGTTGCTGTGTAGAATGTTAGTTTAGGTTAATGCGTAGATGTTAATCTCTTTGTTGTTTGCTAACCATGCTACTGGACGATATATTCTAAGTATCTACAGTTGCCATATGACTGATAATCACATAAAAGTGTTCGTTGCAATGACTTTAAATAAACTTAACTATCCATTCTGGACAGGATTTATTTGAAGTAATTATTTCATGAAGAATTAGGTTACTTACATTTACTGAAACATAGAATAGCAACTTACATCTAATGTTCTTTTCAGTAACCGGAAGCACTTCACCTATTATTTGAATTAGCAGCACTTTCTATGAAATGAGTTGGGAAATACTGAAATTAATAGTTGGAAGAATTTGCTACCGGTCTACCTTTTTTTTACAAATGACTTGTGAATTAGTTGAGTTAATAATTCGAAAAACTTTGATAAGCTTGATTTTCATTTTAGTGGCTATTGACCGACCCGATAACACGAGTACTTTCAAAATCCACAAACAGCTATGGCCTAACGGAGAATGGAACCAGAAACGTCTTCTATTCTAGTCTTACTTATCAGTCCTCTGAACCACCGAACACCTTAGGTTAATAGCTGGAAATTCTTGTATAGTTTGTTTATGATTATATCTGGTCAAATATAATAGAATTGTAACAGAATATAAATATCTGATAGAAAGTAAATTTTATAACACAAACGGTAGGTTGTAAATTACATTCTTTTCAAGCAAAACATTCATTTTTCATTTTACCTTAATTGATTACTATGTACCATATTGATATAAAAACCTTTCTAGTAGATTCTATTCAAAAGATGTCCAAATTATTTTGCGACATGATATAAAGTTAGCAGGAAAAACAAACACATAATTTGTGTGCACAATGCGTCATTGAGTTTACCCTTCTTGTTAAACTCATCTTTGTCTTCTCCTTTCTTCGTTGAATATTCTATTTCATGTTCTGACATTGTAAGATTAATATAATAGCATTCAGAATTTGTTTCTATAATGCCACTTCTGATAACGATGTACAACCACCGAACGAGAATCAGCCAGCGTAAAAGTTTCAGCACCACAGCAGTATCTTCGTCAGAATAAAAAAAAAGTATGGTCGTTACTTACTGTAAATATCTGAGTAGGTATTTCTAGCCTTACGTGTTGTTTGTATGAGTAAGTGTTGTGTGCAGAACACAGACTTGTTTCTATTCTAAGTTTCAAAAAAACAAACTTTTATTCACTTTAAAGTGCATGACTAACTTTAAAACCAAGAACATATCAGCAAAATAAATGCAAATTTGAATCATATATTCAACTTCCTAAGTAGATTTGTGCCTGACAATGTTGTTAGTTATAATCGAAAGGAAAACAGAATCACTAAATGAGTTTCGGCACCGTAACATTGTCTCCTCCAGATCCGCCACTTGATGTTTGTGTAAGTGTAGTGTGCGTACTCTTTCTATGTTGAGTTGGAAACACAAACTTTTATTCGCTTTGCACACATGATTAACTTTAAAACCAACAATATGTCAGTATTGTCATTGTTATAGTATTCAACTCAACAAAAGGCATTTCCTTATCCATGTTGGAGGAAGCTAATCCCTTTACCTCGTTCTGTTCTTTCACATGTTACTGACATATTGTTGGTTTTAAAGTTAATCATGTGTGCAAAGCGAATAAAAGTTTGTGTTTCCAACTCAACATAGAAAGAGTACGCACACTACACTTACACAAACATCAAATGGTGAATCTGCAGGAGACAATGTTATGGTGACGAAACTCTTTTGCTGATTCTGTTTTCCTTTCGATGATAACTAAAAACATTGTCACTCACAAATCTCTTTAGGAAGTTGAATATATCATTCGTATTTGAATTTATTTTAAGGCCTTTAGCTGAATATGCAATTCTGTAAGTGTTCAGAGACTAACCTTGTACACTGACGCTATTCTCTATTGATGTCTTTTGAATACAATGTAGTAATTGGAATATATGTAATCAAAATAACATTTCATATTTACCTTGATGAATTCTGCTTTCAGCTGTTCTTTCTTCCATAAATCAATCTCCTTCATATTCATCTGCAGCCCCAGAGCTTTGGCCGTTAGAAGCACAGTTCTGCATGGTGGACTAAGGTCGCTGTAATACAAATCGATTTTGGTATTCTGTGCCTGAAATGAAATTATATACCGTAAAATCATAGTCCAAAACTAGTAAATAAGGTAAAGTTTAGGCTATAGAAAAGAAGATTTTGTTTTAAAAATAAAATGATTTATCATGTATTAATACTGGTATTAGTGAAATGTTGCCCTACACACATCTCTCACAAGAACATCATATATGTATACAGAGTATAACTTAATTAATATAATAAACGTCGGGAGGTGATTCCTGACACCGAGATAAGCGAAAAAAGTCCATGAACATATAGCATACAGGGCATATTGTCAGAGTTAGCGAGGGCCAAAAGCGTGGGAACAGTAAGTTCGAAACTGTAGATATCGAAGTGCAGAGAGACACAAACGTACGTTCGTCGCGCGCATCACAGGAGATGTTCAAAGTGTCCGCCAAGGACAGCAATGCATGCTTGACAACGCCGGATCATGGATTGGCGTTCCCGGTCATGGCGAACGGTTGCACAGGCGTTATGGATGCGCTGATCCAAGTCGTTGACATCGTTGACAGGAGTAGCATACACCACAATTTTAATGTGTCCCTACAGATAAAAATACAGTGGATTCAGGTCCTGAGACCGGATAGATCAATGTACTGGACCGCCATGCCCGATCCAACATCTTGCGAAGTTGTTTTTCAACTACCGGCGGTCATTCACACTAAAGTGTGCGGGAGCTCCATCATTCATGTACCACATGTTACGGCGAATCGCTATGGGAGCATTTTCCAGTAATTCGGGCAGTGTATCCTGCAGGAAGGTCAAATACTGTGTTCCATTTAGTCTTCGGGGTAGCATGTATGGGCCGATCAGTTGATCATGGACAATACCTCACCATACATTGACTTCAAATTGGTGTTGATGATGAGTGACAACCGTACCATGGGGATGTACATCTGCCCACGTGTATGTGTTATTCATATTGACGATACCATCCCTTCTAAACGTGGCCTCATCAGTGAACAGTACTGATGCCAGAATCAGTATGATGGTAGTGGTCTGTTGAATGAACCACTAGCAGAATGCTGCACGTGGTTGAAAATCCGCTTCTGTCAGTCCTTGTATCCTTTGCAGGTGGTATAGGTACAAGGCATTTTCATGTTACCCACGCCACAGAGTCATGTGACTAACATACATTTCACGGCTAAGTTCCCTCGTATTCGTATGTGGCTCATTGTCCACAGCTTCTAACACACGCTCGTCCATAACAGGTGTTCGTACACGACGGTCGACCAGCATCCATATAGGCAGGGAGTACGGTCCGTGTTTCACACACGCGCCAATAAATTGCTGCCAAAATCCTCTATGATGGTTGGCGTCTCCTGATAGAATCGTGCTGCTTCACGCCAATTGCCATTTGCACGACCGTACATGAATAGCATGTCGGCTTGTTCGCGGTTGGAATAACGCACCATGCTTTAGTTGAGCACTGCCACTTGTCCTATTTAACACTCGCAGCACAATGACCGCACTCCTGTAAGCTACTGTCGCGTCTTTCACACAAGCTCCATCTGTGTGTGTGAACTAGAGTCTGTGGATCACAACTTCTTCTTCCTCAGAAGTCGTGACCCACAGACTCTAGCAACAACTGAACACCAGCACCACCTGCGTGTGTGAGCCAGGCAACTACGCACTGAACACCAGCGCCACCTGTGTGTGTGTGAACCGAGCAACTACGTATTGAACACCAGCACCACCTCTAGACTTTTATAGTCCGCCATTTCTAAGCTTATTGGTTTTCTATATCTACCGCTTCCAACTTACTGTTCCCTCGTTTTCGGCCCTCGCTAACTCTGACAATATGTCCAATATGCTTCATGTTCATAAGACCTTTTTTAGCTTATTTCGGTGTCAAGAATCACCTCCTGACGTTTGTTACATTTATTAAGTTACACCCTGTATATATATCATCATATTCAACCGTTTTCTATCCACTGCTGGACGAAGGCCTCCCCCTTTTCTTTCCATGTATCTCGGTCTGCTGCTATCCTCATCCATGTAGCTCCTGAAAAACACTTGATTTCATCTACCCATCTTGCATTTGGGCATCGTCTGGGTTGTTTCTTTTCTCTAGGAATCCAATGTAGTACATTTATCGTCCACCGTCCATCTGTTCATCTAGCTATGTGACCGGCCCATTTCCACTTAATCTTCTTAGCAGTCTTGATTACATCCTCTACCTTTGTGCGCGAATCCAGTAATTTGTCTTCCTGTCCCGTCTAGTTATTCCTAGCATGCATCTCTCCATTGCTCTTTGTGTGACTCTGAATCTTCGAGTTGTTTGCGCATTCAATGTCCAAGTTTCACAGCCGTACATCATCACAGGTAAGACACACTGATTATAAACTTTACGCTTCAGACACATTCGTAGTAGCTTTTGAAAATAAAGTGTAGTCTTCCAAACGAACACCGCGCCATTTTATATCTATTTATTTCATCAGTCAACTTGGCATTCGATGTTTTGAGCTGGCCTAGGTAAACATACTCATCAACTATGAATATTGTCTCTCCGCTAATTTTTATTTCCTTTTTTGCAGTATGTTGATTGTACATTACTTTTGTTTTACTTAAATTTGTAACGGGTGTGCTTCGGTTGCTAGGTAACGCAGTGTTGACTCTTTACGATGCGAAAGAATGTAGTCCACTGTGTTCAGGTACGATGACAGGAAATACTTATGATGTTCCCCAATTTGTCCCGGATTGCACTATAGCAGGAAGCCGCAGTTAAGGGATATCACTGCTACGGGAATCCATGGCCCAAACCGTAAAACGTACATACAGTATGTTTCAAACAACATGTGAGAAAATTGCACTGATGAAGGAAGCGCAAGGAGGGCTTTCACTACACCAGGAATTTTACTTAATGCTTAGAGCAGGAATATATTATAAAAAAAGTTTACCTTTCATAAGAATAGAAGGTATATTTAACAATTTGCCTGGAGTTACATACCCGTCCGGGTTATTGTATAATGTTTATTAACTTTCTACAAGCAATGATATACATATTTTACTAATACATGCAAACAATTAATAATGTTTATCACTTTCTTCTTTCTATTTTGAAATGTTTTCATTAATTAAACCAAACAATAACAATTTTAGTTTAGTTTTTACTAGGCTTACTAATATCGTTTTGTTTATAGAGTACATGCGCACCATTTATATTGCACTTTGGCACTGGCTTCATTTTATAGTAATAAATAAAATAATAAAATAATTTTTCCAAGTTCGTATACTTATACTGTAACTCACGGTTACATATGGCGCTCGACCAATTATAATAGTGGTTAACAACCAATTATAATATTATATATATATTTGTTTATAAAGTAAGATCATCTGAATATTAGAGCTGTCCTAATGTCCTAAGTATTTATGTGTTCAATTGTATCGCTAATAAAGGGACCAGGGTGTCCCATCGGGCGCCATATGTGGCAGTGTACGTCATATACCCAAAAATGACGTAATGCCTTTATAGTTCTTCAATTGTAATTCTTAGAAGGACCATAGATGGCGTCGTCAGTCTTATAATATTTAAGATAAAGTTTAACTAACGGTTTTGAATATTCTTAAAGTTCTTATTATGTTTAATAAAAACTATCATAATAAATGTTTGGAGTATTTTAATTACAAATATTGTTATGTAATTACAAACAGTAAACAATGTAAGTTCGCTACTCCTAGTTGTTTAACATACTTTCTGTATAAAACCGAGCTCCGATGCATTCGGTACAGACGTGTATTGGCATATAAAATACATTGATCTTGCATATGTTAACCGTTTGATTTTTATTCCTGATATTTTTCAGTGTAAGATTCCTGCTGCAGTGAATTCCCTTTAGGTGTTTCCTTCACGGTTTGAATTTTCACTTGGTCTTTTGCTTTATGATAGTGGTTGTGTTCGGCGGGTGTTACCCATCGTAGTGATTATTGACCTTGTGCGGATTCCTACGATGGTGCCAGCCCTGCTAGGGCAACGATATCATAGCAACGATATCATATCGGGTTGATCTTAAGTACCACACAAGTGAAAATTGAACTGTGCTGTAATAAGACTTCTCATAACTCACCGAGCCAGACAAAAATTCACGGTTACAAATTCATTTTAAGGCCTATTTTTGAAGCTAGATGAAGTTATCTAGTTTGTTGCATTGTTATTTTGTTTGTCTAAAATGGCAACTCAAGCTGTATCTGAAACTTAATAATAAATAAATAAATAATAAATAAACTCTCGTTACTCAGTTCTTCCATTCTGGTTTGCAGTTCTTCTGCACTTGAAGAAAACAGGACTATATAATTCCAACTTCATCCCAGCTTAAATTTTGTAACACTCTCTTCAGGACCGCACAAAACAGTTTTGGAGAAATTGAATCTCCTTGCCTTATCCCTTTTCAAACTTTAATTTTTTCACTTTCTGGATGTAATCTAATGACAGATGTAGCAGTCGAATAAATGTTTCGCAGTAGCTTGATGTACGCATTTTCGATGCCTTGATGTTCAAGTGATTTAAGTACTGCTGACAAGGAGACCGAATCGAAAGCTTTTTCAAAATCTACGAATCCCAAACATAGTGGAAGTTCACATTCTTTAGTCCTTTCCATAACTTCATTCAATGTTTGTATGTGGTCCATTGTGCTAAAATCCATGACGAAATCCGGCTTGTTCCCTTCCCTGATTAAAATCTAAGTCTCGTTCAATACGATTCAAAATAACTTTGGTGAACATTTTGTATAGAACTGACAGTAAACTAATTAGCAGATAATAATGTACAGAAGTTTTGTAGCAGAACTTTAAAAATTGTGAAAATATGATATATGAGAGTAAAATTCAGTGTGTTCACGTAATACATTTACACTTTACTCAAGGAGCTAGAAAAAGTACTCCAGCACCAGAATTAGATGCACCACTGAATATATTAACATTGAGGTTTTTTCTTTATATGATATGCCACGCACCTCGTAATATCCAGCTTCTATTTCTAGTTTTTCAAAAGGTCTATTATGACTCTTAGTGTACTTTTTACGTTCTTTACTTTAGTTCACAGTGGTTCGTGATGTCTTCAAATCTTGTAACGTTAATTTATTTACTTTCCCGACGTCATACTCGTACAATGATAAAATTTTGCGCAGCGACTAAGTCAAGTGACAATACAATATTTCATGGCTACTTTCATATATTTCTATACATTTTAAAAGCATATTTTAATTTTCAATACGGACTTCATTATCCTAAAATAAATACTATGCTGCATCGATGTGCAGTTTGACTAATTGCAGAACACTTTAGGATTTGGGTCACACGAACACCGAAATATTTTTTTAAAAAACTTTCGAAAGACATACTTTTTTAAACCATTCGTACTAAATAGTAAAAAATAATTTTGTATATGCATGACTAAAAAGAAAAGCATGCGGGGGCGCAAATTCAAGAATTTATAAAGTGACTGTTTATGAGCGAGCGCTTCATGCTTTTCTTTTTAGTCATGCATAAACATTTTTTTTACTTTTAGTATGAATTGTTTAAGAAAAGTATATCTTTAATAAGTTTAATTTTTTATATATATATCTACAATTTGCTACCATATGATCATAGTGATATATAAGTGATTGAAGCATGAGAAACAAAGGCAGACGCTAGTTCAAATCCCGCTAAGCTTTTCTCAAAATTTTGTCCTCAATTTCATTAACAGAATGCTGCATGGGAAAAATAAAAGCCCGGGGTGTTGTTGTCCCCATTCTTTTCTTCGAAAATTACCTTGTGACTGACATTACCCTCTTCACTTGAAGAAAATCAAGACTGTAAGAGCGCGGAAAAGTAAAGTAAATAATTTATATGTAAAAGATATTAAATTTCCCTGCCGCTGTTTGCATTTTTTTTTTTTTAATTGTTGAATCGATAGCTTCTCAAAACTAAGGGTGAGTGACAACACCGATTTTGTAATATTCTAATCCTTGGTGAGAAAAAGTAGAACTCGCTGCATTTAGTTACATCGTGTAATTTATGCAATACAGCTCACGTACTTTCATGCAACAATCAGAATAAATCAATTAACTTTTAATTATAATTCTAACTTTGTTGTTCTTTTTGAAGAAAAGTGAATTAATAATTGAAACTAAAGAACAAGTTACGTAATTTGGAATAAGGATTTTTTAAAATAAATTTTCTTAGATACAAATTAAAAGAAATAGTTCTTCTTCTTCTTCTTCTTCTTCTTCTTATTATTATTATTATTATTATTATTATTAGTAGTAGTAGTAGTAGTAGTAGTAGTAGTAGTAGTAGTAGTAGTAGTAATGACAGGAGGAAGAGGGGGAGCAGGAGAGAAAAAGTAGAAAATGGTTACTTAAAATCTTGGAAAGCAAAAAAAAATATTAACCCTTAACTGTGTATCTGAATACCTAATCGCTTCTTTTAATTAAACAAATTTTTTCGTCTTGTTGACACATGTCTCGGTCATTCACAGTAATTTAAATTTTCAGTGAGCTCTTGTACGTGGAGTTGTTAAAGTGTGCTTTTGTATTTGACATCTAACAATCATATATTATAAGAGTGAAAGAATACCCCAGTAGCATAGTTACATCAGCCTCCCCCGCTCCTCGTTTATAGTTTTTACATTTCTATAATTTAAATTACTAGTTGCTTGTATATTAACGTATATGTTAGTGACGTTATACCAGAAACATGACTAATAACTGACCTTCGGATCAACAACAGATCCTGGTTTTCCTCCAGAACGATTTAGAATCTGAAGTTGAATCAAATCATGAGTGATTTTCATATTCAAAGCAATCAATCGTCTGCTTAAGAACAGACTAAGAAAATTAAATCATTTGATGATGACAATGGGTCTTCACAAGAGGTTTCGTTTGGCAAGAATATACGAGTTAAATGGAACAAAAGCTTTGGCGAAGAAACGTACCAGGTCTTCTAATACTATAGTTCGTTGCCAAAGCACAGCTTTCCAGAAAAGAAACAAGACAACTGCCGAAAGAATTGTCAGAGGATGAGAGGGGATATACCTAGGAAATCCAAAGAGCACGTAACCGAAGGAAAGGTAAGTAAAAGCCAAAAAGATGTTCATTCTGCTCGCAGCCAGGACCAATTGACAGAAAGAGAGAACTGATTGATATTCAAGAAAAGTATTGGCAACATTATCCAGTTTCTGTCCAACATTCTCTGTAATCAAGATACAAAGCAAAAGGTTTGAATATTATTTTATCCTTGTTTGAATTCTGTTCAACATTTCTTGTAATCATTATACGAAGTAAAAGCTTTACAGTTTTTTTAAGTTATTTTTTTATTTGGGGTATTTTAAGCGTATACCGTATACCTCAGAAGCACACAAACTTGATTTTTTTTACCAGCACCGGGTTAACATTATACTATGAGGAGGGAAATGATACTACTACTACTACTACGACGACGACGACGACTAATAATAATAATAATAATAACCACAGGCGTTACAGACCGATAGGTCCTGAGCCTGCCCTAACGCCATCTGTCCGTGGTTAGTGGAACTGCGTCCACCTGAGTGACGGCAATGTGGTAACTACTGCGCGCCACTTGGGCTGGGTTGCAAGAAAAATACTTAAGTGTAAAATCTGTCTTAAGCAGACCATCGAACTCTACATAATACTGGAGTGACTACTTAAATAAATAAAAAAAAAAAAACGGGCCGCACAGCGATAAGAAGCGTATAAAACTGAGTTAGAACTGAAAATTTGGTCCACATTGGATTAGACTGAAAGTGGACAAACATGTTTAAACGTTTGCTCTGGCGTCTACCTTTAACACTAAGTAGTCACTCCAGTATTACGTAGAGCTCGTTGGTCTGACTTAAGTCAGATTTTACACTTAAGTATTTCCTTGCAACCCAGCCCTGGCCACGAACAGGTCTATTAGGGCCAGTTTTACAGTCCGAAGTTTTGTCTACAAATGGCTCAAAACTGCTTCTTTCACGTCATTGTCGTCCGAAAACTTTCTTCCTCAACCGCTAAACTTCTAGTCACCGCTAAGTTGAGACCAAGTCTGATTTTGGCCAATGAGAGTACGCAAAATGAGAGTTGGCCTCAACTTAGCGGTGACTAGAAGTTTAGCGGTCGATTGTATAACTAACCCTTAGAGACTTTCTAGACCGAGTGACCATCACGTCTTTATTCACGTGACTCCCCAGTTTGCCTCACGACGCTGGATGGACGCCGAAAAGTGGGATTCCAACTAGGAATTGAACCCTGGACCACGCGGACATGAGTCCAACGCTCTAATCACTAAACTATGGAGCCTCTCACCACCACCACTACTACTACTACTACTACTACTACTACTACTACTACTACTACTAATAATAATAATAATAATAATAATAATAATAATAATGATAATAAGTTTAAGTGTTATGAATGGCACTATTGCCAATACTGCACCAGTCTAATTGAAATACTTCAAACTTCAAAGTAAATTTTGCATGCTTGATAAACTATGAATACAGACAGCGTGATGAAGTATTATAATAATGTTTATAACATACATTGTATCAAAAGTAAAAAAAAAAAAAATGAAAGTATCACATTCTGTCTGTCAGATGAATAAAACTAAAGTAAATCATCTGATAATTCCCCTGAAACTGTTACATGCCTTCTGTACAGTTGCTTCTCTTTGCTTAACTTCTTTACTCGACTGAGGAAATAAACAGACGTGTTAATGTCCAATATAAAATGCTCCCCACGTAGTTTGTTAAATAAATAGATAATCTTTGTGATGGTAACGAAATTCACACAGACTGACATTTTCACTGACTGCAACCAAACTTGGCAACATAATTATGAATAAACTCAGTTGATAAACCTTGATCAGTTCCACCTCCCATTAAACACAATCGAGTTGTATCACAATGCCATATTGTTAGCAGCAATGCGGTATGAAGCAAAGATCTGCTGTCACAGGTTGATATGATATGAAAGAAAACATATGGAAGAAAGTGGAACTAATTCAACGTAATAAATCTCATGGTGGAACCTCCTTGGATTATTTCTAGAAGCTCTCGGAATAAAGCCAATGCATCTTCAAATAATAAAAAAAAAGCGGCTTACTTAAATAACGTAATAGTGACAATTTCAGAGAAGAAGGAATAATTTTGAAAGGAAAAATGGGCCTGCCGATAACTTCTTCCAAGATAGTGAACCGATAGGGTCATTTTGGTGTGGTATAGTTCAGTAGCGGCTCTTCAGGTGAACTTGGTGAAGTTCAGCTTCACTTAATATTTTGATATGTATTAACTAAATAGGCATTAATAAGTATTAATTGGGCCAGAAAACTAATCAAAATCATCTAAGAGCAGATAGTGGCATTATCAGTATCCTGTTTAAGCCCAGACATGCTAGAATACATATTAACGAACAAGGATAGTAGGAACATGTTGATGGATGAACGTCTTGGTAGTAATTCACCTATTATTTGTGTCACCAGCCGACACTGGTACAGTTGAAGTGTGCAGCAGGTAATTTATGTGCCACTTTACTGATATTAAGTAGGTAAAAAACAACAATCTGAACATTTACCTGTCGAACAATAGAATACCGACCGGGTAGCCGTGCAGTCTAAGGCTGATCTTAGACTCGAAGGTCACGGGTTTGAGTCCCGAAGGGGCATGGGTAAAAGCATGCGCTGTTTGTGCTGCTCTCATGTCGCGCGTAGAAACGCACGTGCATAAAAGGGATCTAAAAGTAAGGAATACTGTAGTAATGTCCTTGGGTGCGAGTTTAGGAACACTCGATATAGCTATACGTAGGTATGCATATACTCCCATAGATAGATAGATAGATACGAGATAGTAATATCAGATATATACGAAATAATAATAATAATGTATAGTAACGGATGCAATTGAAGGTTGAAGGTATGGTTTAGGCTAAAAGAGAAACAGAAAGAAGACGAATTCAACTCCTTGCCAATATTAAGGAACATAACTCATACCTCTGAAACACCTGCTATATTTGTATTATTATTCATGTTAGTGCAAACATACTTTTTACTCTGAGGTGATGTTTGATGCATGTTTACATGTGATTAACATGCAGGTTGCATTCACACTCACTCAATCAACTTTTTTTCTGGAATTTTATGAAGATCCTCCCCAAGTGGGTACTAATTACCCCGTTTTACCCTAATGACGACGATGATGATGATGAAGTCAGTTACTGGCAGAGACGTACGCAGAGGTGGATTGTGGGTTCGAACCTCCCAAAATTCATATGTGTATGTGTAATTAGTTTCATGTTTGGCTATATTATATGCAGTTTACGTATATTTCACAACCAGACATTCCTCGGACCTCCCTTTGAAGGAGCTGTCCCCCCCCCCCCTTCTAGGTAGGTACCTACTTGGTTATCGGTAATTCGATTGGAACTTTGAATTTTGTTATGGTTAGTTATCTAGTGGGTTAGTTAGATAACACTTTTTACCTCAAATCACTTACTAGGTAAGGTGGTGTGTCTGTTGGTGGGCATATACATTCCTGACTGTTTACCGGAATCGATTCCTTACTTGTACTTACAAGAGCCTAGAATGATAATGAAAAAAGAAAGAAAAGAAATATGAGCCAATAGATGGAAAGAAAATTAGATGAACCATGCATGTCCAACCGTACAGGAAATATCTATATTTTAGAAAATGGTTGTGTATAAATCAGTCTAAACATAAAAAACAAAAACAAAAAATGTTCTGAGAGTAACAGGAGAGAGTCTGCCTGTTAAATAATGAGATTGATATTTTATAAGACAATCCTTTCATTAAAAGTAATAAAAGTTATTTGAGCTCTAGTAACTACATAAACTAGGAATTCTAGGGGTCATATTTTTCGTTCTTGCTGACTTCTGAAAGAATTTACGTTTGCCTTTTGTAAGCATAAAAAAGCGCACTGCTACTGAGCTGGAATCAAAGATAGTTTCATATAATCACAAGTGATATATTATCGTGACCAAGTAAGACATTTTCTCCTTTTGAAAATAATAATCTGAGTCTTTGCCAGACGCCCCTAACTACCATAACCATTTCCAGGGATTCTGTCATACAACTGATTCAATGCAGTTCCAAGTTCGCTGGCGTTAAAGAATGTGGCACATTATTTGAATAAAGGTCATTGTTTACAGAAGTGAGATGCTCACATTATTTTTGACAACACAGTCTGCACACACATATAACAGTTATGACGTGTATTGCGAAACTATGTATATTTCCTATTCTATTTGAGAATAACCACATCAGGTAATGACACGTAATGTTGCGTGTTTCTGGTGGCAGTCTTGTGTCTGCGTCTTCCGTAATGGCTTGAGAACAAAAAGATCTCAAGAACACAGTTACACGCAAACGTCGACCCACGTGGAATTCTCACTTCTTCAATATCTTAATAATTGTATCATTTCACCCCACCTCACCCCCAGCACTCTCTTCCTTTTCCATTCACTCATTTAAGGATATTTACCAGTTCGGTTTTGCGGCCATTATGCGTCCATTACGAAGAATTAAAAAGATTGAGAATTGAGATTTTTCAGATACCGGTGGCTGCTGTCAAAGAGGTGACTGGACAATGGCGTCCACCAAGTCGGCATTTGAGTGTCAAAATGGCGTCGGTTCAATGTATGGTATGAGAGTAGCTACCGACATGGCGGGAAATCATAAGTAGACCATTGTTGGCTCAGAGCCGATGCTCAATTTGACAGCATAATGGCGGCGTTTAGTAGGTGGCCCGACTGTTAGACTGCGCTCATTTGCTCACACTGAGCCTAACCTGAAAGTAAAGCCACCTGGGGTCGCGTAACAAGCGCGAAACGGAACAAGCGTGAAACAGAATAAGAGCGAAACTTTCGCTTTAGTTCCTTTCGCGCTTGTTCCTGTCGCTCTAGTTCCGTTTCGAGTTTGTTCCTGTCGCTCTAATTCAGTTTCGCGCTAGTTCCTGTCGCTCTAATTCCATTTCGCGCTTATTTCGGCGAACTATGCCACCTTACCGAGATGTTAGCAATGTTGTTACTTACCTAACGGAACAAGATGGGGAGAAAAATCAACGAAGCATTCTCCACAGCTCTAATGTAAGATCCCAGTATCGAATTCAAGCCTATACGAGTGTCTTCAGAAACAGTCTTCAGTACATAAAAGGAAGAGTAAAATAAGTCACTCGAAAGAGTCCTCCATAGCGTAGTGGTTAGAATGACAAGTTACAAATCGGAACGTTCCAGGTTCGAATCCCGCTGTAGACAGTTGAAAACTTTACAAGCTAATTGATATATCATCATGAAGGCAATGGACAAAGTCGAACCAATAGACAGCAATCAGGGCGGATGGAAGTTGGGGATTTGGAGGCTCGACGTTGGCAGAAGGTTGGGTTTTGTGCAATATCGGGATGTTGGGCCGACGTCGGCGAGGATTTTTTTTTCCGCCAAAAACAGTACGTTGGCCCACCAACATTTTGCTCTTCGGGGAAGGGTGTGTGAGTAGGACAGGAGGCACGGAACTATAGTAAACTAACATTTAGAAACGAAAGCAGAGAGATAAAAACTGACTTCAGACTTCGGTTCAGAGACTGTTTTGGCGTTGTAAGGCTAGAAACTTCCATTACGGCATTTGTGCACTTCATGCATTCAGTCAGTGACGCATGATAGCGCCTAAGGAACAGCAGCCATAAAAAACTGACTTCAGATTTGAACTTTTCAATCAGGGAATAGCACCAACTTTTTACAGGGAGGTACTTTCATAAACAAGAGCGAGCGATACTATTTAGACTACGGTCATATGCCACTGTGACCTCTAAAATATTAAAATTCGGTCATATCCCTGTGTTCTGTTCTTTTTTCTTTTTTTAGCTCTAAACACGAGTTAATAATCTTAGGTAACTACAGAAATTGGGCATCACGTGTTGCGTCTACACTTAGATAATGAATAGCAGCCGTAACAGTATTTCATAGCTGACATCTTTGACGCTTAGCAGTGTTGATCAACTCTATCATTATGGTGTTTGCACTTTCCATTTATTTAATTGGGAACTGTTTTACTCGTCTAGTGCCTTTCAGAAGCGGGATTTTCAAGTAATTTGTTTTAATTACTATTTTGAGCCTTAGAGTTTTTCAAATTTAAGTTCCTTCAAACATATGAATATATTGTTTCACTTATCGAAAACTTTATAAAATATATTCACGGGTACAATATATTGTCCTTGTATATATTTTTGCATTAAAAAAAGAAACATAACGAGTCGAGATAAGCATGAAGAACTAAGAGAAAACAAAGGTTAAACGTTCCACTCCTAAGAGACAGAAGACAAGTAAAGCTACGAAGAGTTGATACCAAGATGGCAGGAGAGATATACGAAGATATACGAAGTGGTTATACCCACAGACGCCAAATTTCACGTAGTGATCGGTATTCACGCCTGATGAGTACTGACTGCATTTCTTTTTTATATCGGAGGTTATATGCTTGGCACTGCAAAATATATTAGAATTCTGAAATCGATGAGATGAGGTCCTTGAATTTATACGTTCATCTAAATTAATGACTACAAGGGAAAAGAGAGGTAAGTCACGTTTTCAGAGTTTTACACAGCAGTAAGCTTTAAAGTGTGGAAGTCAATACCTTTTAATGAGACAAAACACCTCCAACACGACGTTTATGCCGTGATTAGCCACCGTCTAGCTCTCCAATTAAACCTGTATAAACTACAATTCTCAAGTTATATGAATGTGTTCTTAAGATATTAATAAAATAATAGCTGCGCAAAGCAAATACGTTTTATTTAAAAAAAAAAAAAACTATAAACGTGTAACGGTTTCACCAACTGGCTTCATCAGACACACTCTGATGAAGCTAGTGTGTCTGATGAAGCCAAGTTGTTAGTTAGTTGGTGAAACTGTTACACGGTTTTAGTTTTTAAATAAAACGTATTTGCTTTTGCTCAGCTATTATTTAATTTTATCTTGAGTTTATGAAAGCAAAGCTTTGATATTGAAAATATCATAAATGTATTCTTAATTCGTTTTTGACCACTTTGTGACTTACTTCCTTTTTCCTCTGTAGTCTTCAATTACGTTCACTGCTCTTCAAGCTTTCGTACTACTGAAGGTCCTTCGTATACACTAAATTCGGAAGAGCGGTAAATGTAATCTTAGAGCAGAAAGAGAAAGAGCGGAATTTTCAGTCAAGAAGAGTGGTTTCTCAAAGAAACGCTCTAGCTTTGGATACAAACTGTGATCTTTCTAGAAGGAATTCCGATGCTTTATGAATGTAATTCGTTCTTCAAACTTGAAAAAGCGATTTCTTATCTTTTTAGAGTGGTTCACAATAAGCGATTTCTCATCTTAGAGTGGTTCACAATGCATCATGCCTACTAATTCTCCGCCATTTGTTACCGCCAAGGTTATCGAAAGACTAAGCCATACTGTGAAATTTATTTAAAAATGACAACAGAAAACTTGAAAACTTTTCTCAATGACAAAAACATACCAAGAAGATATCAGGAGAAAGATATATACAAGAAATCTTTGAAGGTTGTTTTTAAGTATATCTGGCAAAACGAAAGAAACCACTTTAAAGGCGTATGCTCACAGTTTGACGGCTGACTGAGAGGGTTCGATAGCTGACCGGAAGGTAGCAGGTTCAAATCTCACAGAGGTTAATTTATCTTTACTACTCTTTTTCATTCATAAGTACTTTACTTTTCTTTCTTACTAGTTATGAATAAACTCTCCCTGTCGCATGTTCTTTGCGTCTTTTCATGTTCCAAAGACGAACATTTTTTCAGAATAGATGGGACTTCATCTAAAAACAATATGTCTACGTTCACGTAGAATAGAACTACCGTAGATCCCATTTTAGAACGGAATTTTTCATTTTTTTTTAATGAAAATTCGCTCGAAAAGAGTGGTCCCTCTTTCCGCTTTCGAATGATGAAATATTCTGCTCAAATCGAGCGGAATGCCGCCTTTGAATGTAGTCTGTACTTCGTTGAAAGTGGACATTTTTAACTGAGATTTTCACAATTTCCTTCACTTTCACTTCCAATGCAAATATCAATATAAAAATTATCCCTGAAAGCCTTTCCCCCTTCGCTATTTCCTTTCGAATTACATTTGAATTCATGTATGGCCTCTTGGCATCTGTGACTCAGGCCGGTTTCCTCTCGAATACGGCCGTTTAGATATGACGTTATTGTCTAACTGAAAGGTTTAAGTTACATGCAAAACAAGATGTGATGAAGTCTTGTTTGTAATGGCGAAAGCTAAATCCTAAAGGTGCATTTAGAATTGAAGAAAATGGTACTTGTGCATTGCACATAGAATTTTTGATTGATTCATCTACTCTAGTAGACCCTAAAACCGTTTAGATCTGACCTATGGTGAAAGAGACAATTGGTAAAGACAGTGACAGATACAGGGATTCCGCCAGGATTTTCAGTTTGTGGGGTGTAAAGTCAAAATTGGGACTCTAGCACGGTTTCTATCTTTTCTTGACCGTAAACATTTCAAAGTAGGGGGGTGCTCTCGAGGATTTGGGAGTGATATCCGACAGGGAGGAATCACTGGACAGATACCAGACTCCAGTAGTTTTCTCATGTCGCCAGATAAATGTTAATGAATCCATTCGATTCGGTGTTTCAAAAAACTGACAAAGATTGTCTAAAAACATTTTAATTTAATCTAATCTTTAATATTGGAGAAAATGATACTTTTAGCATTCTGGTACATAGAGGAGGCTTCGAATACAAATAAGGCATAAGCTTTCCAGACAGAGTGATACTTAACTATGACAACTGGTAAAACGAGTGTTCAATATAACATAAATTTTCACAAAGTTCTAGGAGCATGATTTTATCCTGCTCACTAACGCATTCACTGAAGTGCATTACATTGCAGTCATAAATACAAGGCAAGGGCATCGCGCAATATTTTTTATTATTCTTAGAAATAAAAGTTATTAATAACTTTATAAAACAAATTTCGATTATAATTAATAACCCTTATTTCCAAAAAGAAAAAAAAATCATATGAACTTCACTTATGTATCATTACAAATTTCCATGTATTTTGTTCAAAATTCCTAGAAAATTGATATTAAATTGGTCGCTTAGTTTGCAGAGTACCGTGGCCTCCTAAAGTTTATTTTTTTCGAATACGAACCCAAAAATTCAGAGAGATGAGAGCCAACAATATGACCTCTAAACTCAGTTCCAAATAATAAAATACACTCAATGTTGTGGGCAGGCTAAGAGGTTTAGTAACTTAATAAATTCTCCGAGTTGCACTTCGTTTGTAGTTCGGTTCTCAACAGCACTAGCCAAAGTTCTGAATGGTACTTACAATATAGATAGTCACCTCTATGTTTCTTCCCCCTAACCCCTGAAACGTCATCCCTTAGATTTAGGACTTGGGTTTAGACAGTTCACGATGTAAATAAAATAAGAGTTAATATTTTTTGATATTGGAAAGCAAATATTTTGTCCAAATGAATTTTGAGTTTACTTGTGGCCTTTAAGCAATTTTGGCTCAGGGCCTGGATAGGTTAGGGACGAGGTTGTTACGAGGAGGTCGGTCAGGGCCTAACTTAAAGGTACCATCGTGGACGGAAAACCCTTAAAAAAACCTTAGTCAGGATGGCCAACCGCTGGTATCTTTCCTAGGAACTTTCGATTGAAAACCAAACTTCGACCATGCAAACTAGTATGAGCCATATTTCCAAAATAATGAATAAAGTTAATCACCAAATAGAAACCCATAACTTTTGGAACAATATCGTCATAATGAAAAGTCGTACTTCGGCATCGCGTTCTATTTCAGTAGGCCAATTGCACTATGATTCTACCCCATCGATGTACGTAGGGGAGATCCGGGTAAAATGGTCACCTTAAGGATTGTTTGGCTATATCTCGTACATTTTTTTTTTCTGGATTAGGATTTTGCCGGCATGTTCTGTAAATGTTATCATACCTTTTATATGAAATTGGAGGCCAAATAACAGTTTATGTTTTCTAAATTATAGTTTTTGTAACTAGGTACAAAATGACAACTTTACCCCGGGTTCATGGGTAAAGCGGACCCATAACAAAAATATATTATCCTAGACCTCATAATAGATAGACTTAGCACGCTTCCCCATTTCTGGCTGCGCTAAAAGTAATGGGTTTTTATTCAGAGCACTTGATTTTGAATCCATTTGCTAGGTAGCTGTGCCCTAGACGTCATATTATACTATGAGGTTTATGGCAGAGCTACCTAGCGGATGGATTCAAAATCACGTGCTCTGAACAAAAACCCATTAGTTTTAGCGCAGCCAGAAATGGGGAAGCGTGCTAAGTCTATCTATTATGAGGTCTATGATATTATATCTCTGCAATTATATCAATAATACTGTAAAATTACTGAATACAATGAGCATAATATTAATGCAGTAGCCAAACACAGTGCAACAATGCTAATCACATCTACCCAAGTGATTAAATAAAAATGGAAAAGAGGTAAACAAGTGCTTATAATGTTTTATCAATGCAACTCTAGCTTTGGACCTTTTGAAAGCATCTATTGAACAGACAACTCAAAAAGAAAAACGCCGTTTAGTGCGGTTACCCACAAAAGTCATAATCATATAAACGCCTCACAATCATCGTCGTCAAGTCCTGCACATGCGTCATGAACCCATTTCAGACACACACAACATTAAATCTATCCTTCAAGATGACGTGATCGGGAGTAAGTGTCACTGCAGTAAATGCATATGCGTCTTCATTTCCCTCTTCGGAACTTTTTTCCTGTTCTACAATGATGTTCCTAGTCTATCCTGTGTGTTTCCCGTGGGATAAATTACTTGATTCAGCTGACTTGGAAGTGGCTGAGTTTTCTCCGTGTCTCCTCACTTTTTTGAGTTTCTGGTCAACAAGTTGTTTTTATAGGGACTGCTAGTTAATATGTGTAGCAATCATGAGAGTAACAAATGGCAACATTATGTGTTGCAGTGTCTTGCTATGAATATGTAAATGGGGTAAAATAGTCCCTTTGGATGACAGAGGGGGCCGTTCTACCCATTTTATTTGTCGTGAAAATAAAAATTGTTTTAATCATATATCAGCTACACTATTCGAGTGTGTTTAAATTTAGTAAAGGGCTTACCTTAGATCAAGATCCTTCAAAATGTGATTTTTTAAAAAATATCTCAGCCGTTGTTATTGTCCGATCACTGAAATTGCTACAACACAACTACGGGTGGGGATTTTACCACGGTTTGCTATCACCAGGAACAGCACTAGTTTGGACGATACAATAGGGGGTCCGCTTTACCCCTGGGGACCGCTTTAGACGGGTCTCCCCTACATTCGTGTGAAGAATATCACAAGTTCTTTAATATTTAATATTTAAGAAATGAACAACAAATGAAAAAAAAAATCCAAATAAGAGTTGTAAGGAAAGTGAACGAATTTAGCTTACCAGAGCACATGAAACCAGATGAAAGATCAGAAGGAGAAACTCCTTGGAGCGTGTGAAGGATTTCATCTTGTATCACCTGTAGCTTGAGAAAGACAGGAGAAAAATTCTTACAACACTCAGAATGTGTATCTGTCTGACAAGAGTGAGTTGATCTTTTCCCGGAAGACAGGATTTTTATAGGACGGTAATTATGGTGTCACGCAATACGTATCCACTATGAAACACGATAAAGAAAAATAAAAAAAGCACATTTATATACAGTGTACCTTAAAATATATGCTTAAATGTGTTTCTAGATGAAATTGCTTGTGTTTGTGTGTGTGTGTGTAAAGGACGGTCTCATGTCGCAGGACGTGCCTACTTATACAGTGATGTCACACAGGAAGACTGCATTACTTTTCTGTCATCTGAAAACAGTGCTTTCTGTGTTTCGTGATGCGGGAGACTTCCAGCATCAAATTGCAATCTGTCATTCAAAACAATTATGGTTTCAATCTACTAGAAATAATACCTTTTCCCCTTTTATTTATTTGTGACCTTGAAATACACTACACCTAATTACCTGGATATATATTTGCAAAGGAAGCATTTAAACATGATTTATGAGATTCACATAATGCCTGCGATTAGATTATTGGAATCAATCACTGTGATCAGACAAAGAGTAATCAAGTTAAATGTATCCTGTTTCTTTGTTGTTGACTGAAACACTTAGATTTTGGTATTTGGGATTGGCAAAATACGAGGAAATTGTCCGCTAGGCGCCCAAATATCACGGAAGCTGAAAGATTTGCGACGATTTTGGAATGTAGCAACATATTACGTGTTGTTATCAATACTAAATTACGCTAATTCACCTGTCAACATTAACCTTTTGAACAAAACTGCTCACGACCAAGGGCGCCCATCAAGGGAAGGGGGAGGCAAGGGGGAGCTTGCCCCCTAGCCAGAGAAAATTATACTAATATGGCACAAAATGAGATCATATTAGTCAAAACTTAAAAAAAAGGAGGGCAGTATGTGTATGGGCGCAGTTCTTGCCCCACCCTGAAAATTACAACATAGGCGCTCTTGGTCACGACCCATCTATACAAATATCTACTACTATTACTACATCTGCTGCTACTCTGCTACTGCTACTGATGATACTGTGTGCTGGGGCTTTGGGACATTGTTTACGAGGTTCCAGGTTCGAATCACGCCTAGTGCATGAGTGTCTATATATTTTAAAGGGGTTGTATTCTCATAATCGAGAAGAGACCGAGTCAATAATGACTAAAATGGTTTATCAAACTGCTGCTACTCATGGGGCCGAACCGCACGGCCAACCATCCTGATTGAAGTTTTCCAGGGTTTTCCTCAGTTTCAGCAGGCGAATGTCGGAATGGGACAATAAGGAAGGACCTGGCCGCTACCTTCTGCATCCTCTCCCCAATCTAGTGCGGTCTGAGCCAGGATACCTAAAGGTCACAAATGAATTCAATCCAATGCAACCCCCACTACTACTAATTAGGGGTGTGAAGGTACCGGAAATTTCGGGCAAAGAATCGAAAAATAAATCCCGTCCCGGTCTCGACTTTCGACCAATTTTCGCGAACTCTCGATATTATCCCGTCCCGAAAATTTCGGGATTCCTTTCGTCCTGACATGAAAAGTTTTCTTCGTGCACATGTCCCCACAGAGGAAATAAGAATCAAGAAATCTTTCATCTCTGGTGTCACGTGTAGAACTGGTCTTGCCGTCTGTTGGAAAGCACAAAGAAGGCGGCACCTGAACCCAGTGGCGGATCCAGAAAATGCTTTTGACAAGGGCTAGAACTTGCAACGGAAGACTCCTTTTACGGTTTAAATTTGAGACGAATACATGATACAAACTTATTTACATTCTATTCCAGGAGTCTTAAAATGGTAAACTCCTGTCCAGATCAGAACGCTGAAATTTTCATCCCGGACCTCGATGCTTTCACATGATTTCAACAGTAAAAAGAGAACATGATATTCACAAGCAACTACTAAATACAGCATAAAATTTTCAAAGAATGTACGATTTATACGATTCACATATGTTCTCAATGTTCGTATCGCGGACTTTGGATGTTGTTTGAATCCCGCGGGTGACTATCCTGACTAAGGTTTCATACAGATTCACTCGATTTCACCAGCCGAATACAGAGATGGTGCCTTTAAATGAGCCCATGGCAGATATTTTCCCGATTCTCTATGTATCCCATCCAGTACCGGATCTAGGTGGGGCAAAAGGGAGCAAGCGTCCCGGGTGGCACGTTTATAGGGCGGCAAACAGCTAGAAATAAGAAAATAAAAGCTCCTAGGAAGTAAAATCGCATATTAAATTGAAACAGAGCTAAACATGTTCAAAATTCCAATACCGGTGCGCTAAGACTTTTTTATTTTATTCCATACAACATATCTTCATCTCTAAAATTCAAAATCACGAGTCAAGTCAGATAGTCAGGTCTACTGCCTTACTGGAGTTAGTAATGGCACACCCCGATCATAATAGTAAAGACGGTCGTAAGACAACGTTTAAAAGTCGGCGTCCTATCGAGGAAAAGGAAACGAAGAGAACCGAACCGAACCTGGCCTTCCTAACCTCCACTAATCGTTCCTAACACACTTATTATAATAGATACGATAATATAAGAACGTTTTTGACAGGAAAAGTGAAGAAAAAAAAATAGAATTTGGCTTATTACAATTAGGACCGTATTTACTATTACGATCCGACGCTAGTAATAGGGATGCCACGACAGACTCCAGAGAAGATAACAAAAGTACACTACGTGATGCGAGACAATGTTGTGACAGTCGCGTCGACCGGTCGTGTTGTTTGGCTAAAAACCGATGGAAAGTGCGGCGGAAAGTGCGGCAAAATTTAACTTTGCCCCCATAGGAAAATTTCTAGATCCAGCACTGAACCCATCCCAGCCTGAACTAAAGATGCGAAAAGGCAATTCTGTACTCAAATTGTAGCAATTTACCGACTGTTACTGGGTATCATGGAAGAACAGTCAGACGAAGCCTTTATGTTAGTAAAATCAACAGAATGAATCGTCTTGC
Organism: Lepisma saccharinum; assembly: GCA_022664845.1. Taxonomy (NCBI): domain Eukaryota; kingdom Metazoa; phylum Arthropoda; class Insecta; order Zygentoma; family Lepismatidae; genus Lepisma; species Lepisma saccharinum. The sequence continues at coordinate 102,534 of JAGDQP010001861.1, forward strand.
CTACGCAAAGAGAACACCCATCTACCTTGTGACTATTGGAAGAAAGTAGCTTCATAGAGGAGAAAAAATAAATCTGTTCATGTCTGATGGACCATCAGAGTTGAACAGGTTTATATTTTTCTCCTCTATAAAACTACTGATGGTGTGACGTAAACCAAACACAGACCTGAATGCGGAGAATCTGACAGCTACAGTGAAACATCGGGGTGGTTCCGTACTTCTGTGGGGCTGCATGAGTGCAAATGACGTTGGAGATTTGCATTTCATCGAGTGTACAATGGACCACCAAATGTATATTAACATCCTAAAGTCGCACCTTCGTACAAGTGTGGAAAAATGGGTCTGCCCCATGACTACATTTTCACACAGAACATTGATCCAAAGCATGTGGCCCAAAACACGAGGCTGTGGTTACTATATAATACACCGCACTGGAAACAAATACCACAACAATTTCCGGATATTAATCCAGTTGAAAATGTGTAGCATGTTTTGGAAGAAAACATCCGAAAACACTCAATTTCCAATAAGGCTGATCTTCGGAGTGTAATACAAGTTGAAAGGGGCAAGATATTACGAGAAACCGCAGAAAATGCTATAGGCCTACCACGAAGGTTGCAAGAAATCAGTCGACGCAAAGGAGGACCAACTAAATATTAACAAGGGAAACTGTCTGAGATTTTCTTTTGTGGACGAAAACTTTTTTGACAGTGTAAAGAGGTTTGATAAGTTTCTTCTTCTTCTTATTTTCCTTTGCAATAAATATTTTTTCTACCTTTTACACTTTAACTGTAGATTAATAAATACTTTACACTTAATATTGTTCCTCGACCTCGGAGTCAATTGAACGGAGTGGTTCGGAGCCCACTTTACCAAAAACTGTAGGTCCTGTCCTTAGAAGCTCACCAACTCATTTAGGACAAAAATAACAGTTCACTTACTTAATCTTGTACTTCTCTATCTTTTATAATTCTTATGTCTGCGCAAGTATATCTTCTGTCCTGTCGCCGGACGAATACTTTTTGGGAGCCACTGTACTTTACTGACCAAAATATTTTCTTTATTTATTAAAATAAAATAACATAAAACAAGAGCGCACAAAAAATGCGGTCAATGTACATACTTCTATTGAAGTATATATAGGCTTATATTTAGAAGCTGCTGACAATGATTTCACTTATTAATGGCCACTTCTTAATCTGTAATTAAGTATCATTACGCGTTTGGTTCATAAATTTACGAGTTAGTTTTAGTCTTTTCACTAATAACTTGATCAACACTTTTATTCCTGAAAGGTTGCACAATGGAACTGTGCCGAGAGGCTAGCAGTTGGGCTTTTTCAAATTAACGTAAAGATAATTTAACGTGGAGTGAGCTGCAGAAGATCTTCGTAACTGTCATATTTCAAATCATTGTTTACAAGTGGAAGAGGCAGTTATTTCTTGTGGACGATATGATGTTTAGATAATCTTTAACTTATTTTTGTTCACATTAGTTTCTTCAATCATTTCTTTCTTCTTAAATATCCGATAAATAAAATATAATACTATGTGGCAAGCCATAGAATTTTTTGTCTCATTATGTAGTCAGTTGAGAAGGTTTGATTGTCATACATTGTACAATGCTATACAGTAATGTATCAGTGTTTGGTTTAGACTAAATTACAGTGGTTTTAGTTACCGACAGATTTACTAATCAAATTGATGACTTTGGGAGAGAAAAATGATGAATTTTGAACCATAAACATGTTCTGTTATTGCACAATTGGAAGAGGAGGTCGTAAATGAAATCCGAGAATGTGCTGTTTTTTTTTTTTTTTTGTTTGTTTGTTTTTGTCCTTTTAAATTTGCTAGTCACCAAACTAGGATCACTCGAAGACTGTTTCCATATTAATTTGTCCATTTACAAGATGCTTGTCCTTTTTCAAGAAGCTCAGCTATTACAACAAGACCAAAAGTGCTGATGAAAGGACCATGATAGCTGCTCTGTCTTTGTCCCGATGACGTGAAGGATTCTTCTTTGTCGTGATGTACCAAACTTACTGATAAACTAGATGTGAAAATGTTTAAACCTAACTCCAAATACGTTTCAACATAAAGTATGTAGACACACCACAGCATGCAGTTGCAAGAAGACTAGTGGTATTGAAAACCAGGTGTTCTATTTCTTTCCTTAAAAGGAAGAATCTTCTTTCAGGTTTCCTGTATCGAATGGCAGATTTTACTCGTGGATCTGGTTCCTGCTCATAACTTTTCACTGCCGAGTATTGAGTTTGATATAAATACAGCACTGCTGTTGATGGCAACACCAGTAAAATTTCCTCCATATATTTGAGTCTTGAAACAGAATGATGAGATCAGTGAAGAAGTATTAACACCCATACATAGGTAACGGATTGCTTCTGTTAGATATATCTGGTCCACAACATAATGTTTTGGCTTCACTAGTTCGATAGCAACGATATCGAATCTCGATTTTGTGGCTTCACTCAAAACCTTCTTGTAGTTTTGTAAACTGTGGTTACTTGTATTCACTAATATGTATTTCACCGTTAGATCAGAGTTTAAGAAATCTAGATGCAAAGTGGTAGTATCAGCGTAAGAACTTTTATTGTATTCTTCATCAGAAGAAAGCTCCTCACTCACTTTGGGGATTCTAGAAAATCGTTCCGTTTTCCTGTTCCAACGTCTGCGCCTGCTTGATCTGTAGAGGTCTACACTAATTTCTGAACCCTCAGATGAATCAGAGTCATCATAATCATCATCATCTTCGTCGCTGTCTTCGTCTATCTGTTGGTCACGGCTTGTCTCAAAGTATTTGTTGAACAATGTCCTCATACGGTCTATTACGTTTCAGCCTGAACCACTTCTCGGTTCCTCTTCATCTACTGCAGATTGTCCATCTGGAACTACTGTAGGTGGCTCTTTTGCAACGTGACTCTGTAATTTCTTCCTGTCTTCCTCAGACATTGCCACTACTGAAGATCTACGCCTATTGAAGTCATAAGTACGTGCATTATCTTCCACTCTTTCTTCCTCTTCACACTTGTCCAGTTTTGTCGATAGTTCACCTACTTCGTCAATCATATTTGGTCACGATTCTGCCATTACCGTGAGTAGAGTTTCGCTCTCAAGAAAAAATTCACGTGCTTTTTCAAATCTTAGGCTCACGGCAAATAAGAATAGTTCCTTGCCTGTAAACCCATAAATTCACGCGGACGGCAATGTAAGCAAAACATTAAACTAACTATTCATCAAAACAACAACCAAGATTAAATAAAATGTCATAGCTGCACGGCGTTTGCAAATTAAACAACAATTAAAGAAAATAAATCCATTATCCACAACTTGATTAATTATTATTACAAGTTATTTATTTACTTAATCAATTTCAAATATAGCATAATTTTGGCTGCAAGATTGTAGCAATTTTGCATCTTTGCAATGCCAAACCTGCTGCAAGTTTGGAGACTTGCAATGTAAAACTTGCGACAAACTTGCTGCCAGTTTTCTGTGCTATCTGGGCATGCATCCCTCTTCAGGAATTCCCGTTAGTATATGTAAACGAATATTACATTTCTACTGTAACACTTTCGTTATTCATGTTAATGCACAGACTGATATACCACTTAAGAACGACGGCTACGTACACATTTGAGCGATGAGCAATCAGAGGTATTTTTGGTTTCCGTCACCGTGATATGAAATTGAAAACAATTTCAGAAACTATTCTGTAAAGAAAATAACAAGTAAATAAGGACACAAATATTTGGAACATTGATAATACAATATATTACATGTTGTAGAAAAAATTGATGTTATACAATATATGACATGTTGAAGAAAAATTTGATGCTATTTTCTTGATCGTAGTGGAAATGTCTATTGCGAAGTTACCCGTCTTTCTTACCCGTATCTTCGATAGGACATATCTTGCTAAAAGAATAAGAGGAACGACTGATTAAATGGCTTATTAATAACGAGGAAAAAGGTCTCTAAACAGAGGGAAAGATGATAATAATGAACACACAGATCTAATACATCAATTAATGAGCATAGTTTCAATGTTAATATATATTCTGTTTGAAAATCCGAATTTACCCAATCAAAGCATACTTCTAGATAACACCAACCTATTAATGAAGAACTTAACGGAAGTAATAATAATGTAACTATTTTCAAAATAGCTCGGGAGTTAAACATACTTTTTTTTTCTTCACAAGTCTAATTCAAGGAACTAGTTTAACAGTCACACTCAACGAAAAACATATGGTTTGATCCATGAGGTTTATATAGACTTCGATCAACAAAATGAAGAAGATGAAGAACATCATTGCTAAATTGTTGTCTTGAGTCTTGTATTGCGATGCCATGTTGTTTAGAAGTTCGTCGTTATAAACAAATATACCTTTCGTAAGTTGTTTCCTATGAACATGGTATCAGAATTTGTATAGTCTAATTAGATTATACATTACGACAGAATGCATCATAAGTGAGGTGATGTGTGTTCATGTCATCGTCAGACTTATGGAATAAGTCATTTCTGGAGGAAGGGTCTATTGATCCAATTCTGTATCAATCTACTTGGATGTCGTTAGCTATTTCAGTAGTTGACACGAATGATAATTAGAATAAAGTAATGAACCGATCTTATGTAGAAATGTCATTTATGTGTTGTGAATCGATCAGTCCAGTAGCATTCTTAACATATCTATTGCTATCCTACTTCTGAAATAGTAAAACGTATGTATCGTACATCTATGTTAATACTAAAAGTATAGTACTTTGTAATTATAGTGCAATATTAAACAGTAAGTATAATTGAAAAGTGTTCTTAAAAATATATTTTTACTAGCTAACATACCCGCCCGTTGGTGCGGGATAAATAAAATGTTGCTAACACAGATGGCACCGTTTATCAAATTGATTGGCACCGCTCACAACCACGATACCTGCGGTGCTACTATGTGACCTGTTCCAGTACCTAAATGTGAAAAATGCTCCGAACCCGTCCAACGGTAAGGAGTTCATTTGAAATATAGATATTTAATTGGCTAGCAACTCTGACAACTGCGGCGCATGGAGAACCTCTATAACTACAGTACCAAATGCACATGTATACAAAATTTGGTGTATATCAATTGATGCTTGTAGGTTTATATAAGTAAAGTCATTTGTATAAATTGAATTATGAAATAGGTTAGCAACACTGATAACTGAGGAGGCTGGGGACGATAGAAGCACACAATATTTTTGTGTTGTGTTGAATAATATTTATACAAAGTTTAGTGCAGCCGGTATTGAAGCAATTTGGAAAAATGAGATCTTTACGGAACAGGTAGCAACGCTGACAAGTAGGATGAAATACCGGATCCGGAATCTCTATGACCTGGCACAGTACATAAGGAACACGTATACAAAGTTAGGTGAAAATCAGTGGATTCATACATAGAGACAGACAGACAGGCACAGACAAACTTTTAATTTTATATATGACTCGTTTTGCTTCGCTGGGGGCGCTGCCCCCAGACCCCTCTGGGAGCTGGTCTCCCAACTTGGGAGCTTTCGGGGTGTGTGCCCCCTTTATCGTAACCAGACTCTCTCTGCTTGACTGTACCGCCATGGTGTCGATCTGCACCCCACGGGGGAGCGGCGCCCCCATAGGGGAGGTTTGGCCCATTTATTGTAACCTACCCTTGGTCATACATCTTCATACAAAATTTCGTTTCTCAACCTTCAGTAGTTAAAAAAAGGTTTTTGGGCGGCCACTTTGGATCCAAGTTGACGACTTTTTTTTTAACGTTTTCTTATATTGTCGTGACCTACTTGTGATGGTACACCTTCATACGAAATTTCGTTTCTCTAGTTCGAACGATGTGGAAAATGGTTTTTGGCCGGCCATTTTGAATCGAAGATGGCAACTTTTCTCAAATATTGTAATATGTTACTAAACTACGCGTGTTAATACACCTGTATGCCAAATTTCGTATCTCTAGCTCAAACAGGGTGGCAAATGGATTTTTGGGTCCACCATCATGGATCCAAGATGGCGTCCTTGGATACATTGTGTAATATTTTCGTAACCTACTAGTGATAATGTACCTTTGCACCAAATTTCATTTCAGTACCCCAGCAGTTTAGGACTTGTATTCTATACAACAACAGGTTTGGCGACCATTTTGTATCTAAGATGGCGACTTTTTAAACATTTTGTAATATTTTCTTAACCTACTGGTGATTATGTACCCTCATACCAAATTTCATTTCTCTAGCTCAAACGGTGTTGAAAATATATTTTTTGGTCCGCCATTTTGTATTCAAGATGGCATCTTTAGAGACGTTTTGTTAAACATTCGTAACCTACTAGTGATGTTGTAGTAGTAGTTTGACCTAACCTACTAGTAGTTTGGCCTAATTTTGATGATCAGTCAGTGAGTGAGTCAGTGACCATGGGGCTATATAGTATATGGATTTACGTTAACAAATAACCATAAGGGATATTAGTTTAACCAAATGTGAATTTGTTAAACTCTTCTATCATTGAAATTTATTGAACATACTGGTAAATTAATGTATGTTCCATCTGCGTAGTGTATTATACTTTGATTGGACTGACAAGTATAAAAATATTGATATTAAACACCACACTATCACTCAAAATATATACATTTCGTAAGAATAATAATTCGAGAATCTCGTATAAGAACAGACGATGCTACACGCGCATGATGAAATACACGTAAATAGTCGCTGAAGAACGTGAAAAAAGTGTATTTTATTTTAAAATTACAAATGCAGGATGTGTAACGTATTGTTTATAAGAAATTTCACTAAATTAAAACTAAATTGTTTAAATACGAGTATTTATTAGTATTCATTATCCGTTAGATTGTCAATCAAAATGGCGTAATGGTTTCTTTTCCCATCGTACACCACGCGTGACTGAAGCTCCTCCAAGCGGGAACTTATTAAATATAATTTGTAGAAAGAGTATGTTGTAATCTTTTTTACTTTAATTAACATATAGACTGGGAAATTTTTGCTTTCATAATGCTATGGATGTTAATGCTATGGTCCATTAATATGCATTGCAGAACGAAAGTATAGAAAACACCGGTAATGTGTAATACTTGTATTTAGTGATAACTTGACGACCGGAAGTCTGATACGTTGTTCGCTAGCTTCAGTTTGCCACTTCGGAAACTAAAAATGGATAACGCTGTATGCATAACTCATAAGCAGTGTTGAATTCAGACATACCTAAGGGGGGAGGAGAGGAGTCTGAGCCCCCTAGAATTTTTCCGCGCCCTCCTAAAAATTTGCTTATATAGGTAATTGAGTGTTTACAAGACACACTCTGGAAGAAATTGTACCAGGAAAGTACCTTGTAGGTCTATAATGTTAATTTTTCGGTTCATTATAGTTTTATATTTCTCACATAAAATACCTGAGAAATCGATTTACCCCTTGTACACGTATAAAGGTGCTTTGGTACCCCCTTTTCTTTAAAAAGTAAAAGTACATTGAAGTTTATTGAACACGACAGGCACAATTCCCAGTTACAGTGTACATATGAAAATCTTAAAGATATGACAAAATTAAAATGAGAACTCAAAGAAAAAACAACAGAAAATGCGAAAATTCCCATATTACTACAAGAATCTATCCATATCACAACAGAATGGTTTCACAAACTCAATCGTAAAGGTACTTTTACACATACAACATAAGCTATAATTCTGAACCACGTTATGTAGAAAGAAATCATTTAATTTCTTCTTTACGCGAGCGTCAAAATATAAAAAAAAATCCGGCCAAGTTAGACGAGGATTCAAATCAAGGATAAAAATTTAGTTTTCTTATTAGAGAGGTAAGAACTTTGAATTCTTTCAATTCATATAGAATATGACTGAGTGTAGGAATTTTAAATTACTCAAGTGTATTCTAGATATGAGCGCAAACAACTGTAATATAATGTTATTAGCGTCATGCCATTGTTGAAATTGTCACTTATTCTATTTATCCAGCCAAGGTTTCATAATGCTTCGCTAACTTTAGTTTTGATATGTACACTTCAAAGGATAGTTTACGATAGAATATTACTCTGCCATCTTTTATTGAATCACCCTTCTCTAATGTAACAGAGTACGGAATTTGTAAAGGGTGTGTTAGACTACAATTCGTGAAGGAAAGAAATTTGCATTTCTTAAAGCTTACTAAATGTTTGTTATCGTCACACCAGTCAGTACATTATTTCTATCTTCCTGAAGTAGTTTTCAATCATCAAGCGATTCCATTATTACATATATTTTAAGCTAGCAGTGTATTTTCAAAGTTTATTTGACCCAATCGGGAAAGCAGTTATTAAGTAGAAAGAATAATAAAGGTCCTAGGTTCGAATCTTGAGATTCACCGGATAATGTATTTTGATTCCTGTTCTCTTTATATAGAACTGCCTGTTTTTTACTTTTAGGTAAGATGAAAATTTCATCAGAGGAATGTTAAACGGTGTCAAACGCTCGAAACAAATCCATGGAAACATCAACATGTCCTCTGTTGTTGAGTTTCCTTTCCATTAAGTCCGAAAGAATTACTAAATTCGATATAATATAATAATCGCAGTATTGTAGCAACGGCCCTGGTACCGTCATTAGAAGCACACCAGCTCATTCAGGACAGTAATAACAATTCACTCAAGTCTAACAGTTGTGGCCTTCTCATCTAGCCTACAATATCAAAATTACACAATCAAAACAGTCTTAATGCAATAAATAATAACCAAATAACACTATTCTAATATCCTACTATTGTTAGAACATATTCCTTGCAAAAAAATATCTATTGAAAGTGTACTTAGTCGAAAATAATATCCTATGTAATATTAAAATTACACCCCTCATCCACAGACACACACAGACAAAAGCATACACACATGCCAAAATTAGAGAAAATAAGCTTTTCGTGCCAGAAAGCTTGAACATGAATGGTTTCCACGTATGTATACTCATATCTATTCTTTGTTGACATGCGATGCAGAATCACGAAAACTATATATAACGGAAGTGAATGTAATTAAATTCAATTATTTGAACTGAAGGTTACAAAAAGGACTCGTTTTTAACTTCCCGTTTCTGTTATTCAATAAGCAATTGTGTACAGGAGGACCATAAAAGATGCTGAAAAAGTTATTCAGGTAAATAAAGCGTGTTATCACAATGTTATGGCAATAAACATAATTAAAAAAAAAACTCTACAGCATTCGGAAAATACACTAAAATGTAAGGAACAGTGAGCATGAAAATATGTCTAACAACCTTTTATAAGTAAGCAAGATGAATTATTATTGCGCCACCTTTACTTTTCTTAAGGCTTGGAAATTGAATTTAACTTTTAAGGCCTTTAGGCAACTCTGGCTCAGACTGAATGGATGACGATGACATGAATTGGTGGAATAAATAAAGTAGGAGGAAACGTGGGAACCCCAAGATAACGCATACGGCGTTTATCCACCACGTAGTCCATATGACATTAGCAAGGATCGAACCGACGACCCCACGCATCAGAGGTGAACGCTCTACCATTGAGCCACAGCCAGAGTCAATCGGCGCTCTGTTCCAAATTTTTGATGCGCTCTCATAATTAGTAATTTAATTTCCTGAACTCATACAGTAGAACTAACTCATTTATTAACTATTGTCAGCGCTAAATTCATATTTGGCGTTTGTTTTATCATCAAAATAGTGTACTTACAAGGAACATTATTACAATTTTTTTAACACAATTTTTATTAATTAAAATTTCAAAATATCAGTAGAAATATTATGTTGGTATATTTCACTAACAAGGAACACTACCCAAGTGTAAATATCCGATTTTGATAAAATTTGGCAGGTAGATACTACACATGAAATAAACGAATACGTGTTTTTTCGTTTCTGCGGAAAAACGGTTTTAGGGGGCAAAATCCCCCACCCAAAATGTGAAAGTGTCCGCCCGAAAGGCGAGAAGAAGTGGACCGAAGTGAATGAAATTGTGCACAGAGATAGTAGACGTAAAATGAAGGAATACGTGTTTCGTATTTTACTGGAAACAACGGGTGGGTGGGGCACAGACACCTCCAAACATTTGATCACGAAATATAAAAAAGTGCTAATAAGTGTACGTCAAAAGTGCCGAAAGGACATGGAGAATTGCAACGAAACTGTCTGTAGGGACAACACGCACAACAGAAGCGAACACGTGGTTGGTTTGTTTATGCGGAAAAAACATTGTAAGGGATTAAAAGCTCGCCCCCCTCCCGAAATATTACTATTAAATACGCTATAGGTAGGAAACGGCTAGTGTGAAAATACTGAAAATCTGCCAATGTTAGGTATCAATACAGTGAATGTACAGTGTTTCGTGCTTCTACGCTCAAACTTGCAGGTTCAAAGACCAAACATTGCGCTCGTGGCGTTGCATTTCGCATTTTTGGGAGGGAGGCCTTTGCCCCCACATTGTGCACAAAATCAAAAACACGTATTCGTTTATTTTTTGCGTATTGTCCTTACACACAGTTTCGTTGCAATTCTCCATGTCCTTTCGGCACTTTTGACGTACACTTATTAGCACTTTTTTATATTTCGTGATCAAATGTTTGGAGGTGTCTGTGCCCCACCCACCCGTTGTTTCCAGTAAAATACGAAACACGTATTCCTTCATTTTATGGCTAATATATCTATGCACAATTTCATTCACTTCGGTCCACTTCTTCTCGCCTTTCAGGCAGGGAGTACGCCAGGAATGTAGTCGAAGGGGGGTGTCTAAAGTTATTGGGGGGGGGGAGTCATATTCCGTTATACACTATACTATACAGTCATCCATTATAATTATCTTACTATGTATGCATGCATGTGTGCGCGCGCGCGTTTCTGTTCGTAATACTTTTCAAAATAAGAATTGTGCATAACCACATAAGGACAATGTGTGTAAATAGCAAGCATTATTAATATTATTTAATTCCTTGCGAAGAAATTAAACAACTTACTCCTCTGTCGTTATATAGGAAACTGATTTTAGACTATGATGAGTTTTGATCTTCACGCTTCGGATCATTTTCATCGAGTAGAATGAATTACCAACATAACTATTGTCTTTCAAATAATTTTAGATATTGTTATTTTTTTTTTGCACTTGTCTAGCTTTTGCAAGCTTTAATTTGGTAATATGGATAGATATTTATTATTAAATTTTAATTACTATGAAAGAGATTATTTACCTCAACTATGTCTTTAGAGCAAAAAATATGCATTTTAAATAAATGTAAGCTCTACTTTTCTCAAGCTTTCCTGGATTATATATCAAGATTACATCACAGTTGATAAAATAACTTAGTGGAAATTGTATGCACCTTT